>JBAKFZ010000017.1:0-116328 GCA_037355385.1 Saccharomycopsis sp. FM-2023a
ATAAAGACAAAACCTTTCAAATGGAATTACCCTCAACATTGAAAAACAATAAAAGCTAACTACAGTGCAAAGAACTATTATTGGCTTCTTTGTTTCCCATGATCTCAATTATATTAGCAAATACAACCAATAAATTTATTAATAAAAAATGTAAATTAAATAAATGATTTTATGAATTAATTAGACCATTTGGTGAAAGTTTAGATCTGGGATTTAATATTGGAAATACCCGAATGATAACCACAATGTACAATTAATTTTCATTTAGGTTTTGTGAGGGAATCATTGAAATTTGATAAGAAAACCACAAGGATTAGCTGTAATTAGTGAAATCAATTAATATGTAATTTTTGAGATTAACGAACTAAATGATTCAATAAATGAATATATTTAATTTAAACATGTGCTGGAAGAATTAAATGAACAAATAATTTATTTAATTAAAGAATCAATTTATTTTTTAGATTGAATCATCAAAAAAAGTCTTACCATTTAAAAGTCTCAATCATTTGATTATTCATCCGATTACTTTAACTTCAAATCATAATTCTGCATTCAACTAATTCCATTGAGCTAAAACCAACTAAATTGAAAAAAACATTTATAAATGAATAATAATTTAATAAAGGAAAAGAAATTTTCAGTTCTTGAATTTATTGATTTACATGATGATGATGATGATTCATTAATTGTTTTTTAATGTTAAACGTTCCTACAATAATTGCTGGATAAGCAAATTTATGTTACTACTTTGTGGTTGAATTGCTAATGCTATGAAAATTGTTTTTTATGCTAAAGTTAAGAAAATCAAATATTCAGTTAAAAAATGAAGATTTTCAAAAATTTAGAGAAACATGATGAATTGATAAATTCCATGATTTTGGATCTTGTGAAAAGAGTTGTTTATTCTATTACTGCATGAATGCTTTTTTGTTTGTTTATTATTTTATTATAACTCAATTTTTTGAAATTTTCAAAAATGATTTGAAATTGATATCAATCACGATAGGTGTTCAGTTACAAGGTTTAATGGTTCAATCTATGTCATTTAACTATTGAATCTTCATTCATTGATATCAGTTTTCTCTTTTTTATTCTATTTCTTTTTTTTATGTCTTATCTTAATCTGTTAACTATAAACATTCTGTTATTTGAGTCTTACTTAATCCAATGTGATTAATATAACATATGTACTGTTCAAAATAATTTGAATAAACTTACAAACTTAAAAATCAAAAAATATATTGATCATGAAAAATAAAAGCCATAAGATAACTTGAATTTGAAATTAAAAAGAAATTCAAAAAAATCAAGTACCTCTTGAAAGTAAAAAATTGTGATTAAATGGGTCTCACTCCATTACAAGAAATATCAACATCAAGTTGATCTAAAATTTGCAACTTTTTGTTACGCAAACGATCACTATTATTGAGTTCCAAGTCTAAATATTCCATGAAACTGTTGGTTTCTGGGAGAATGAGATTTTAAATTTCAGTACCAATAGTTGCTTCATATTCATCTCTATCTCCAACAGGTAAACCTTTATAGTAATTGTAAAAAACTTTGATTGTAGCAGTTTGATTTCCCAAGCTATATTTGGCATTTCTTGCAAGGGTTTCACCTTTCCTGGAATAATCATGATCTTGAATTTTCGATAAAGTTGATAAGATTTTGTTCTCGTTGAGGATTTAAAATTAAGTGTAACATCAAAAGGAACACATAATTGGTCATGAATAGATCATTCAACTGGACCAAACGCTTTATGGAAAGATTTTCAATGATTGCTCTCAATTGCTTAGAAGTTTCTCCTTACGTTGGTGGTAAAACTAATATACTTTCAAAACTTTAAAAGCTGTTACTAGATGTCATTTTTAATCCAACGATATTTGATTGATTCGGTTTGATAGCGTGGTGATAGCATTTTGAAGTTGTTGATTGGTAACATTTTCAATGGGATTATGAAAAAGTTCATCTGGATCAATTCCGCTAACCTTGGAGTAAGCAGAGAGGAATTTGATTTCTTTCGCTGAAATTCTGTAGCTCTTCTTTTCCGAACTCTGCAAAATTTTCATAAGTATAACGGTCATGGAATCTCGGGAAATTCGTTTCTAGGTTGATAAAATTGATGATGGTAGGCAAACAAGCAAACAATCGAACAAGAAGGTTCTCAAATGTTGAGATTAGACAGCATGTGAGATTTGCATAATAGTGCAATGTGTCGCAGAAAAGTATTGAAGATAGTAAATTTATCACCTTATAATCTTGTTAATTCTAATAATTTGTGCAAAAAATAATTAACATCTTAAAACATGATTCCTAAAAACTCCGCTTTAGTAGTTGTTGATTTACAAAATGATTTCTTACCTCCTCAAGGATCATTGGCAGTTCCTGATGGTGATTCAATTATTGATCCAATCACCAGACTACTTGATACTTCTGAATTTGCTACCATAATTGCTACCAGAGATTATCACCCCAAAGGTCATTGTTCATTTGCTAGCTGCTGGTGCCAAGATGCTTACACTTCAAGAGAATTTAGTAATCCAAAGAACCCTGAAGAAACCAAAACCCAAATTCTTTGGCCAGATCATTGTGTTCAAGGAACTTTTGGTTGTGAATTACACAAAACTTTCAAGGACAAATTCAATCTGTTGGTTGCTTCAAACCCTGAGAAGTTTCATGAAGTGAGAAAGGGTTATTTACATGATCGTGAATATTATTCAGCCTTTGAAGATACTTGGGGAATTCATCATACAGAATTAAAAGATATATTGAATGCCAAAAAAATTGAAACCATTTATTTAGTTGGTCTTGCTTATGATTTTTGTGTCTTGAATACTGGTATTAGCTCGAGCAAATCTGGGTTTAAGACTTTTGTTTTGAAAGATTTATGTAAAAGTGTTTATGTTGACAAAATTAATGAAACTGATTCAACTTATAAGGAAAACGGAATTGAAATAATCAAATCAAAGGATATCTTGATTTGAATATTTTTGAATTGATGACGTTGTGATTTGGTTTGGTTTTATAATTAATGAAGTGTTTTAATGGTTTCAATGACAGATTGTAATAAGTATTCTGTTGTTCATAAACAACTGAACGTATCAACATGAGCTGAAATACAACTTTTTTTGAGATTCTGAGTTTTTCACCTTAATATATTTCAAAAACGCTTTTCCTTATTGAGAAGTGTACTAGGTCTAGGATCTCCAACTCTTGTTATTTACAGATTTGAAAATCGAAATTATTAGGTTGATCCATCAAAGCTTTCTTAATTAGTCAGAAATGAGTTTTTCTATTTGTCAAACAATTCAATCTATGTCAACTTCCATGATGCGTTGATTGTATGATGCTTCACTACAAGATTTAAAAATATTCAAAATACATTAAAAAAGTATTAGTTTTTCATTTATAATACAATAATCAAATTCCATAATCAATTATTGTATAATCATTATTATTATTTTCATGAAGTTTTGAAGACATTTTATTATTCAAATCAAAATCAGTCAAACATCTATTTGATAACTTCAAGACTTTTTCATTTAAATTCAATTCATTTAAAATATCATCATATTTTATAACCAAGTTTGTAAAACATTTGATCAATAATAAATGCAATCTGAAAACTAAATACTGATTATTATATTGATTAAAAATTGGATTGAAATTTTGAACTCTAAAATAATTATGTTTTTCTTCCAAGTATTTAATATTATTAAATTTCATGTAATCCTCACAAAACTCAATTGATTGTTGTAAAATCGTCAAGACGTTGATTATATTTGACAAAATTTTATTATTTAACTTCCCATCAACTGATGAATCTTTAATTATCAAACTGAAAGTTGATAAATAATAATAAAATTCAATTGAATCAACTAAATCAAAATTATTTTGATTATTATCAATATTTAAATATTCTAAAAATATCAATTGTAAATTTTTCAAAATTGAAATTAATTTTAGTAATTGGACTTTGATTAAATTGATAATATAATAAGATTCAGTAAAATTTTGATCTTGTAAAATCATGATAAATTTAACAGAAATTGAGTTTAGAATTGACCAAAAGAAAGAATTTTTTGATTTTTTGAAAATTTCATCATTGTTTTCTTTTATTTGTAAATTATATTTATTGTTGATTTTATTTTCCAAATTATTTGGGTTTGAAATATTTTTTAAAATTGTTCTATTATTAATTTTTGTTGGAGTTGTCTTCTTTTCATTTTTTTTACCATCATTTTTGGTCATTTTTTTATTAAGATTTTCAATATTGATTCTTAAAATTCTTTCAACGTTGTTATTAAAATTTTGATAAAAGTCAAAAATTTTTGAACAAAATAATGATTGATTTGTAACTGATAAATGTCCTAGTTCTTGTAAAATTGTAATATTAATTAATTTATCATTTTTGTCTAATGAATTGAATAAAATTTCAAAATTGTTTTTATTATTGGAATAATTGGATATTAATTGACCAAAATGTAAGCTTCCTAATAGAATATAAGAATTGAAAAAACAATAACAAACTAAATAAGTTATTGATTTTAAAAAAATACTGAAAAAAATTAGTTTCAAATAAAAAAATGGCGAGAATCTTAGTGAAGTAAAGGATGATGATGATTCAATCAGAATAATTAAGTTTAACCAATTACTAATAAATTGATTAATATTGAAAAAATGAATTGAAAATTGTAAACCAATAATAAATCCCAATAAACTTGTAGAATAATTAATCAAGATTTTTACCAAATTATCAATTTGTAAATAATTTTGAAGTAATGATTTTGAAGTAATATGAAATCTGGTGAAGTTAATATTAACAACATTCTCGTTAAACCACAAAGAGAATCCAGTATTGAAAACTCCAATTAAAATTGAATAAAGGTAATAATAAATAAACTGATCATTAATGGTTCGTAATTGATGTTTTGAAGCTTTATTGAAGAGATTCAAACAAAAATAGTTCAAATCAATAAAGATGAAAAATGTCAAATTGAACAAAACATTTAATATCAAATAACTAATTGATTGAAAATTGAGACTAAACAAATTCTTATAGTTGAAATAGGAACAATTGATATTATTATAGTTGACAGATTGTTTTAAGAAGTAAAATCGATGGAAAATTAGACCTCCAATGAAAGTTACTAACAAACTATAACCACTTAAATATAACTTGAGAGAGAATTTGCAAAGAAAAACTGCCGGAACCCATAGAAAAACCAGGGATAAGGTGGCCAAATATTTAAGACGAATCCTGAGAACATTATCCAACAACGTTTCATAAGATTCTGCTTGTTTCTGAACAACCATGATTGGAATTCAACAATTTTTCTCCTGTTTTGTTTGTTTGTATTTGAATTTGAATTTTTTTGCTAAATTTCAAGAAATTGTGGGCGGAGACAGAGCTCCGTAACCAAATTTTGTTTACACACAAAACACAAAATTTACGAGGCAAAAATAAACACAAAAAGGAACTTTGAGTAGAAGGAATAATGAAGAAAAGGGAAGACGAAGAGGAGGAAGTTGGGGATAACAGCTCAGGATCAGAAAGTGAAGAACATCCCTTGACAGTTTCCCCTTCTAAAACATCAAGTTTATCAGAAGAAGAAAGATTACAATTGGCATTAAGACAGATCCAACATTTAGAAAACGAATTGACTGATTTCCAACAATCTAGTTATGAATTGGAACAAGAATTAGAAAAGGAATTAAATGATCTAGAAACGAAAAACGAAGAATTAAGTGCTTCCTTGGAAGCCAGTGAAAAAGATTGTGAAAGTTGGAAGAGTAAATATATTCAATTAGAAAAAGAATTTAATAAATTAAATGATAAAAATGAAGAAAAATTCAAAAATTATAAGAAAGAATTAAACTCTGTTAGAGGCAAGTTAGTTAATATTGAAATCATGAATGATAATATTGAACAAAATGAACGAATATTATCTATCAACTTGAATGATTTGGAAAGTAAATATAATGATTCATTAGAAAAAATTGCATTAATTGAAAGTGAATTAGATTTCAAAGATGAGTTATTATTAAAAGAAAAATTGAGTAATCAAAACACTCAAAATAAATATAATGAATTGAAATTAGAATTTGATAAATTGAGAGCACAAAATCGAAAAGTTAGTAGTTCTAGTACTAACACCAATGAGAGTTCAATGATTTCTTATAATAATCTATCACAATCTGATCTGTTAAGAAGAATTCCGAAGTCCAATTCTATGAAACAATTACATAATATGATTGAACAAACCAAATTTATGGAGAATAGAGTCGAGTCAATTAGAAATACTATCAGACCATCAAAGATGAGAAAAGTTAGTGGGAGAACTAATTCAATCCATGCTCAACCAGTAGAAAATCAATCATTTAGCAATGAAAATTCAAGAATGTCATCATCAAATAGTCAATCGCTTGATTTAAATAATACTAGTTATTTTAGTACTTTAACAAAATCAAACACTAATGATAGTTTGAGTCATTCAAAAGCCAAAAGACAAAACATTCAAAAACGTCCAAACTTACAAAAACCACCAATTCAACCATTAACTAATACCAATTCTCCATCAATGGATTCAATTGCTTCAACTTTGGAATTTTCTAATCATTTTAAAGAAAAAATATCTACTACTAATATTGATAACGAATCAACCATCAAAATGGTTTCTAATACTCATTTTCAAAATGTCAATAAAACTCCTACTATTAAAAAAGTTAGATCTCAACAATTAGAAACCATCAAAGGATCTCCAAATAATACCAAACTTAGAAATATGAGAAGAGTTAGTGGAACCAGTGCCAGTAATAGTCCCAAAACCCCAGAAACTAAAAAGTTATTTAATCCTCCAAAAGGTACAAAGACAAGGAAAAAAGGAGGACTATTACCAAGTTTAAGAAAGTTCAACTTAAGTTGATGATTTTATAGATTGTTTCAATAGTTTACGTTTAGTTTTTATGAATGTTTTTAGGATTTCAAAAAAGAATAATGTAAATTAATTAAATTTTATATTTAAAAGTACCAAAATATGAGCCTTAACAAAAATTAACAATGCAAAAAATAATAATTAAGTATAAGCAAGAAAAAAAAAAAAGAACTGAAATGGTTCATTATCAGGTACAAACAAAGCATAATATAAAAAATTTTAAGTCAATATCGGAGAAGTTATTTGCTGATCAAACTGTTTTGAGTACCATCTTTTCAAAATTCTTCTAGTTGAATCAATAACTTGATCATAACTTGAAACATATTCTGTTCTAATTAAAATGTCCTCACGATTGTTACTATTATTATTATTATAATTCAAACTTTCTTCAGGATTACCATAAACATCAACTATACGAGGAATATCATAAGATTTTGATAAATTTGTAACATCACTGCAATCCATATGAAATCTTAAAATTTTTTGATGATTTGAAGTGGAATTTAAAATAAGTTGGAAAATAAAACTTTCTAATTTTATATCTTTTAAACATTTACTACAAATTGGATCCAAATATTCATGACTGATTATTGATGATGTATGATGATTTAAATATTGAGATTCATTTGAGTTTATTGAAGAATAAGATTGATCAATTAAGTCAATATCATTAATTTCCGATGATAATTCATCAACTTCATCTTTAAAAATTTCTTTAAATAATTCCCTAGTTTCTTCGTGTTGTTCAATATCTTGGAAGTCTGTTAAGTTTTTAAAATTATCATTATCAAGTTTATGAGTCAAATTATCTAAAAATAAGTTTAATAAGTAATTATTTTTTGTCAAATAATTATAAATTAGAATTTTATGGAAAATATAACCAATCAAATGATCAATAACTTTTAATAAATCATTATTAAAATTAGTTAATTGAAATTCATTAAAATTGTTTTTAGTTAATAGATCATTGAATAATGTGAAAATCTTTAAATGATTGTCTTTAATTGATTTAAATTTGATAAAATTTAATTTCGATAAATCTTTAAATTTCTCATCATACGGAAAAGTTTTTATAACATTTTGATAATCATCAATTATGAATAATATTTTTTGAATTGAATTGAATAATAATTGAATCTCGTTTAATAAGTTCAATAAATTTGCGAATAATTTACTTTTGTCTCTATTACTTAAAAAAAGATTAATGTTGTTAGATGAAGTATCAACTTTATTGTAATAATCATTCAATTTATTGGAAATGGTTTTCAAATCACTATTGATATTCATATTATTGGAATTTTTGTTGAAAATAATAAATTTTTTGGGTTCAATGAATTGTGGGTTTAGAATAATTTTATATTTTTTGAATAACTTAAAACAATCAGAATGCCAAAATTCTCTTGATTTATTTTGATTTTTGAATTCCAATATTTTGATATTATTAACAATCAATAACATCGTATTACAACCTGCACAATATTTGGCAGAATAATCATCATCATTGTTATTAAATTCATCAATGATTAAATTATCATAATGATAATCTTCATCAATTGCTTTAGTATCATTATAATAATGTAGATAATCATCATCATCGTAATCGTCTTCATCTTCTTCTAGATTATCATTATAGTAACTATCGTCATTATTCGTGTTATTATTATTGTAATTATTATTAAAAATTAATTGATTTTCTTTATCTTTATGATATTCGGTGATGAAATGTTTTGGACAATATAATCTTTTCTTAAATTCATAAACCTGTGCCTTAGTCGATAGTAATTCTTGACAATCAAAACATTTGA
This sequence comes from Saccharomycopsis sp. FM-2023a, assembly GCA_037355385.1. Lineage (NCBI taxonomy): Eukaryota > Fungi > Ascomycota > Saccharomycetes > Ascoideales > Saccharomycopsidaceae > Saccharomycopsis > Saccharomycopsis sp. FM-2023a. The sequence continues at coordinate 8,744 of JBAKFZ010000017.1, forward strand.
AATGCTCTTCATGAAACTTCATATTTAAAAAAGTAATTAACCCGTTATTTAAAATTGGTTCACTACAATAATGACATATTTCATTCATATCATTTTTGCAGTAAATAATGGGGAGATAGTGGTTCTTGATCTTTTTGAAAGTGAAGTAAAATTCAGATGAGCAGTCCTGCTTGCATTGATGGCAAGTGAGACATTTTGTATGATATAGGTTGTTATTGTTAAGTTCCTGGTAGTAAGAAGCGTCCTTATTGATGTCTCCTTTGCAATAATAGCATTTATAAATCGTGTCCTTGTCCTTCTTGTTTCTGCCAGGGGTGCCCACACGGAGCTGCTCGGAGGCCTTCCTCACAGACTTGTTGAACAAGTTCATTGGTGAAAAATGTGTCTTATTGGGTCTTCATTTGAGGAATCTGGAAATGGTGAAGTGGCGATTTTGGAGGAGTGGGGCGGGGCTCGTACCCAGTCGATCTCAAAATTGAAGAAAAGCAGTTGACTGCTTAAATTGAACTGATCCACATCTCCAAATAAACCTTCAATAACTACCATGTTGTTGTCCCGCTCTATTATCCGACCATGGCCCCCGTCTTTTGCTAGGCTATGCTCCCAATCTGCTCTGCTAGCGTCTCATCCCGTGGCAAGTCGTTTAGTTAATGTTAATAACCGAACATACTCATCCTCCTCCAGTCATTCTAAGGGTTCTAATGTCAAACTCGTTGTTGGATCTTCAATATTGGTCTTGGCCCTTTTTGATGAATATTATACCAACCGCTACTCCCATATATACAAGATTGCCAAACGTTCGGGGATTGTGACGGTCTCCACTATCAAATGCTTCATCCGATACAGAAAAGTCTTGTCTGCCAAATATGACACACCCGAAAACTACGAAAAGGCTTTATCTAAGTGTCATCATGAATGTGCTACAATCACATATGAGGCATTGGCTACTAATGGAGGAATCTATATTAAATTAGGCCAGCATTTGGCAGCCATGACTTACCTTTTACCGCCAGAATGGCCCGAAGCAATGGTGCCTTTACAAGATCAATGTCCTCAATCTTCATTAAAAGAAATCGACCAATTATTTAAAGAAGACATGAATGGTCAAGGAATTAATGATTTGTTTCTGGAATTCAACGAAACTCCTATTGGGGTGGCTTCTTTAGCACAAGTTCACACTGCAGTATTAAAATCTAACCCCGAGGAAGTCATCGCCGTTAAATGTCAACATCCAAGTTTAAAAGAATTCGTTCCTCTAGATTTAATGTTAACTCAAACTGTTTTCAAATACATCGCCAAATTTTTCCCCGAATTTGACTTAAATTGGTTAGGTGATGAATTACAACATGGGATTTTCATCGAGTTGGATTTCAATATTGAAGCTAAAAATTCCAAAGATACTGCTAATTATTTTAAAGATTATAAAAATGTAACTGCTTTAAGAGTTCCTGAGATTTACTTGAATCTAAAAAGGATCTTATTTATGGAATATTTACCAGGTAACAGATTAGATGATTTAGAATACATTGATAGTCATAAAATATCTAGATCACAGGTTAGTACTTGTTTGGCTCATATTTTCAATAGTATGATTTTTACTCCTAATGTGGGAATTCATTGCGATCCCCATGGTGGAAATTTAGCCATTAGAGCTATTAATCCTCCTGATAAATATGGTCATAACTTTGAAATCATTTTGTACGATCATGGACAATATAGAAATGCTGAAACTTCATTGAGAAGATCTTATGCTAAGATGTGGTTAGCCACTTTGGATAGTAATGTCCCAGAGATGAAGAAGTACGCTAACGAATTTGCCGGAATTACTGATGATCAATTCATGTTATTTATGGCAGCCGTTACGGGAAGAGATTATGAACATGCTTTTGATGTTAAATCTGCAAGAACTCAAGCTGAATTTGATAAAATGATTGATGAAGTTCAAAAAGGAGATACATTCGAGCAAATAATGAAAATGTTGTCATCATTGCCCAGAATTGTGTTGTTAATTTTCAAGACCAACGATTTGGTGAGAAATCTTGATGAAAGATTGCAAAATCCTTTAGGACTAGAAAAGTCCTTTTTGATTATGGCCAATTATTGTTCTAAGATTATTTATGGCGAGGATCGGGAGAATCTTGATCACAAGTACACTAAAGGGTCTATCTCATGGATCATTGGCTGGCTCCGGATTTGGTGGAAGCACGAGAGCAGGGTGCTTCAATTACTGGTTTATGACCACGTTGCCAGTATACACAACTTGGCAAAGTGGTTTGGCTAGTTTTCAACTTGTATAAAGCGAATAAATTGTGAATATTAGAAAAAACGTAACATTTTGACATGCGCTGTCATCCATATCTATGAGGTCATTTTAGGGCACCCTTCGTGATTTGGTCAAAAACCCAGTGAAATTGTTCGGAACAGTATCAAATAACAGTTTTCAGATGTTAATTTGATCTCCTTGTCCTCGTACCCTTTTCTCTGGTTCCAAAACCTGGAAAACTGGGGAAACTTGGGAGTGTAAACTAGGGTTACAAGGCACTGGCGATGCTCATCGCAATTTAATGAAAGTGGCTTCGGGTCACAAATGGCCTCAGGAAACCAGCTTCTTCTTAACTCTACACCCTACTTCATTTGCTTCTTTTATATTATTTGCAGAATACATTTATCTTTTGTTAACCTGTTCTGGATATCGCCCAATTCTGCTTTTCTTCCCAAGTTTTTACGGAAAGCGGCGATTAGTTTTGCAGTTTTTATTTGCACCTCACTCAATAAATCACACAAAAGAATAAATTAACATGACCATCCACTATGAAGAAAGCGAGACCAATTCTCTGTCCTCATATCAGAAGAAAAAAGCGGATAAAGTGCCAATTTTGAGAAGTTGCACTTTTGGAAATCCGTTTTTAAATGATTATTGTATCAACTATAAGATCAAAATGACAAATCAACATTGGCAATTAAGAAATTTAATTAAAATTGATTCGCAACAAAGTAATAAAGCTTACTATACTGACGGAAGTACCATTAAGACAATAGATATGGATATTCAAGAAAGTAATAATTATGAATACGGTGATTACAATAGTAGTATTGAATCGGTGGTGGATCATAATTTCTCTGTCAAATGTTTTGAAGAGAAAAATGGCATTATCGTTAGTGGAGGTCTGCGAGAGTCTGAACGAAATCTTGGTTACGTTAATATCTTCAATACCAGATCAAATTCTTCAATTACTAAAAATGTGGGGACCACCATTAATAATGCAGTGAATTTGAATATAGATAGTTCGATTGCTTATGCTTGCAATAATGATAATAACTTTTATCAATTGGATGTTAGGAAAGAATTGGAAACAATTAGTGAAATTGATTTGGGTTATGCATTAAATTATTCCACAATTAATCATGATCATTCTAAAATTTTAGTTTCTGGTGATTTGAATGTTTTATCTTTGATTTGTCCCAAATCTCAAAAATTGATTACCAAGTTTCAAACTCCAACCAACACAAAAGATGCAGGATTTAGCATTGATTTTCATGATTCAAATAACTATTTTGCCAGTGCATTTCAAAGTGGTAAAGCATTTATTTATGATGTTCGAAATTTGAGTCATCCTGTTAAAACATTCTTTAATTCTAGAAATTTTGGTAATGCTGCTGGAAATTTCCGTCATTTGAAGTTTACAAATTTCTCAACTGATGATTATTTGATTATTTCTGAACATCAAAATCGAATTCATTTGATTGATATGAGAAATTTTGATAATCATAAAATAATCACTTTACCAAGTTATTTCCATGGAGTTAATCATGATAAAGAGTTGTTTTATAAAGAAGGATTCATGAATGATACTAATTCTTTATATCATAATGATTCACTGATCAAAAAGCCATTTAAGAGTTTTCCAGATGGTCTAATTCAAACCTCTCCTATTTTAACTGATTATCATAATATTAAACTTGGAGATGGAAAATATTACCAGGAAAGTGATCATTTTTATTCAGACTCAAAGTTTGAGGTTCTAGGAATGGATTGGGGGTTTGATCGCAAAGGTTCAAAACTATTGGTTGGAGATTGTCGGTCTTTAATCAAATGGGATTTTGATTCATGGAGAAGAAGAAACTTTGAGTGTTTTGAATTTGCCTAACTCAGTGTGTTTTCTTTCTCGTCATCTTATGTTTTGCTTACGTTCGCTATCATAATTATTTTATTCATAACATTTACAACAAAATACAAAAATAGACGATAATGTGCCTATGAAATTTCTTTTTTTAATGATTTAAATATTATATGTTCTATATTTTTCTTTCTACATACTGTTTTGGTTTTATAAGTAATGGTTTTTGGTTTTTTTGATTGTTCAGTTTTCAAATAAAAGGTTTGTCATTGATTTTATTAACAAATTGTAAAAAGATTGTTAAGAAATACCATTACGATGGTGCTTATGCAGAAGCTCATCACCAAAAAAAATTTCACAAAAAAATTTCAAATCTTCATAAACAAACATTTCACCAACAATAATGTCGTTAACTACAACGGTGATCCCGTATCTTGATGACAGTCCGGAAAATTTTGTGACAGTTCTTAGAAGTTTGCATAATGCCAATATTTTAAAGAACTCTAATAATGAAGAATTAACGGTGATTTCCAAAAAAGCCATTAATTATCTTTTATCAAAAGAAGAATATTTAAAGTATGTGGGCAGTGAACTTATTTTTGTTATCATTGAGAATCCTATTATCCTTACCCATTTTATCAAAGAATTCTTAACTGATTTAATCAGACTATTAAAAAATTATAATAACATTGATGAAAAAGTTTATAATTCTGTTCTTAAAACAACTTTGAAAGTCTGCGTTACCATTAAGGGGAAAGCTTCATTAACAAGAGAGCATTTGACTCCAAATCTACCAATTATTGTCGGCACAGTTATTAATAATCTTGATTTCACACATAATAGCGCGGAAACTTGGGAAGTTTCCATGGTGGTATTATCGAGATTAATCAAAAATCATTCAACTATCATGAGACCTTTTGCTACCTCATTGGAAAACAAAATCATTGGAGATAAATTTGGTGGATTATTGAAGACTAGTATTGATAGATCCAAGACTTTGAAAGTTTTGACGTTATTAAATTACGTTAATAAAAATCCAATTTTACAATGGTCAATTGGATTGAATAAAATCTTTGAGGAATTCCAATCAATTTTCCAATTGATTTTTGAAAACATTGTGGAAATTAATGAAGAATTCAACGTCAATAAATTAATTGAATCACTAAAGATTAGTGTCAATTTGGAAAATAAAAATGTTAATAATATTTCAAAAATTTCTTTGCCTTCTCTTAACATTGATTTCAATGAATCTAAATCAATCAATGAGGTTTATCATCATTTGAAACTATTAACCGAGTTGTTAATTAGTCATATCACTACTTTTAGTAATAGTAATATCTTGAACTATCCAGTGGGCAAATTAATCAATTTGATTGAAATCTTTTTAAACGTTTCAACCAGTTTACATAAATACAATTCTCAATTATTAATTGGTGATAGATATTTAAAAGAGACCTTAGTGGTATATAATTTTAAAATCCAATTTTTAGGTTTGAAAGTTTTGAATAGTTTGATAAAAATTACCAAGAAAGTTAGTTTGAGGTATTATCAAAAATTTTTAAATTTTTTTGAATTAATTATCCCTTTAAATAAAAAAACCTCAAAAGTTGATTACAAACTTATTAAATTATTTAAGTTTGAATTTTTTGAAATTTTCCATTATTTGACTGATTATTTGAATAATTTGAAAACCATTGAATTGTATGATTTTGCCACTATTTTAAAATTTATTGATATTTCTTTGATTTTAATTGAAAATGATAACTATAATGATATTGTTGAAGATGTTTCAAAAACTTTCAAATCAAAAACTACCAAAAGAAAAAACAAATCATCAATTGAGTTATCTGACTTCATTACAAATCCCGCAAATTTGATTATCTTAAACGATTCAAGTTTTGAAATAAAGTTGATACAATTTTTCGAGGCTTGTGTTATTCAAATTCCAAAATTATCTATCACTCAGTATCTGAAAATACAAAATTACTTAATTATTAGTTTAATTACCGATTATTATCATAGAAATACTAATAATATCAAGACTAAATCAAATTTGTTGAAAAAAATTGTCATTTATTCTAATGAAAATGAAAAATTCAGTGTTTTACCAATTGTCAGCAATTTACTAAGTTTAATAGGAGATGAAGAATTCGAATTGAGTTTATTATTGAACCCAAGATTTCCAGTTATTAATAAACGAGAACTAGAAGATTTCAACAAAGAAGATGAAATTGAAGATAAAATCGTTGAAAAGAAAGAAGATGAACAAGTTTCTAAAGAGAAAATTGAAGAGTTGAAGATTCAAATTAGAAACGAAGTGAAACAAGAATTACAAGAAGAATTCAAACAATTAGAAGTGGAGAATGAAAAGTTATTAAAAAAGAGAAAATTAAACGGCTCATCAATCTCTATTAAACAATTAGAAAATGATCCTAAAATCTGGGCTCCAATAGTGGTTGAAGAAAAAGTAGTTGTTCAGCAAAAGGAAACTGCCAAAGAGGAAGCTCCAAAAGAAATAATTAAAGACGATGATTCTGATTTTGAGATTCCAGATATTGAAGTTGGTTCCAGTGATGATGATGATGATGATGTTGATTAAAATTGTAACATCTGTCTTTTCTTACAATAATCAATAAATTGTAATTATATCAAATTAAATCTAAATCTTGTAAAAATTTTTTTGAATAATAATTAACTTGTTTAAAACAAGTTTCAAAACCTTCTATATCACTATCATACCAAGGATCTCTGATTTCGTCGCTGAATCCAGTGGTTTTTCTATCATTATATTCCCCAAATAACATCACTTTGGTTTTACTATTTTTGGGTTTCATTCTATTTAAAGCTGATAAATGATACAGATCCATGGCAAATAAATAATCAAATTTCTCGAACTGTTTTGCAGTGATTCTTTGTGCTCTATGTGAATAAGGAATTTTGTTTTTCTTTAAGACTTCCATGGTTCGATAATCAGGAGAATCTCCAGTATGATAACCATTAGTTCCAAAAGAATCAATTTCGGAAAAGTGCGAGGAAACATTATGAGTTTTCACCATATGACTGAAGACCGCTTCGGCCATTGTGGAACGACAAATGTTCCCTGAGCAAACAAAGGCAACAGAGATCTCAGATGGGGACATTTTTTCAATAATTGGGGAATCAATGGTAGTTTTGGGGTTCGAGAATCTGCAGTTTCTAGTTCATTTAAAAGAAAAGTGCCTCCCGTGATCTGTCACGCGGACAGCTGCTTAATTGAGTTTTGATTAATTTAGAGATTTTTGTGGTATTTTTGCTTGAAAAACAAGTTTCGAAATGTCTTTGAAAACTGAAAGTCATTGATAGTGTCAATAAACGAAAATTGGTGCAATTTTTGTAAAACAACGCGGTGAAGGATCAGCATCTTTGCAGCATTCGAGTAACACACGCAAATTAAGAAAGAAAAAAAAAATATTTTTTGTGTTTTTTGTGTTTATTTTTACACCAAAACAACTTCTTATTGTCGATGTCCAGCGATAAAAAACTTGTGTGCAAGAGTTGTGGCGGCACTGAGTTTATTACAGCCACCACTGACACTTCTGGAGATGTTTCCTGTGCTAACTGTGGTTGGGTGGCTGAAGTTAGTGCCCTTGTTTCTGAATTACAATTTAATGAAGTCTCTGGTGGTGGGGTTAGATTGAATGGTCAAAACGTTCGATTGGATCAAACCGGGAGTTCCAACTCTTTGAAGTCACGAGATATCACTTTGATGAACGCTCGAAGAAAAATCAGAGCTTTAGCTGGGGCTTTAAATATCTCTGATAGTACTGCGGATGCTGCAGTTAATTGGTTCAGTTTGGCTTTGCAAAATAATTTTGTTAAAGGTAGAAAATCTCAAAACGTCATTGCGGCTTGTTTATATATATCTTGTCGGAAAGAAAGAACTCATCATATGTTGGTGGATTTCTCTTCAAAACTACAAACTAGTGTTTATAGTATTGGATCTACATTTTTAAAATTAGTAAAATGTTTAAATATTACATCATTACCTTTAACTGATCCAAGTTTATTCATTCAACATTTTGCTGATAGATTATCTTTTGGTAATAAAAAAATCAAAGTTATTAGGGATGCTACCAAATTAGCTCATAAAATGTCTCAAGATTGGATTCATGAAGGTAGAAGACCTGCAGGAATTGCCGGTGCCTGTGTTTTATTAGCAGCCAGAATGAATAATTTTAGAAGAACTCATAATGAAATCATTGCTTTAGCTCATGTGGGAGAAGAAACTATTCAAAGAAGATTAATTGAATTCAAACAAACTCAAGCTAGTAATTTATCAATCCAAGAATTTAGAAATACCGAAAATTCTCAAATTGCATCATCTTTACCCCCAGTTTTTCAAAAACATACCACCAATGCCATTAAATCAAGATCAATTAAAAAATCCAAAGAAGAAATGAATCAAATGGAGTTTGAAAAAGGTAAATCAAGTTTAATTGAGAGATTTATCGAAGGTGAGATTACTATGAAAGGGATTGATAGTGAATTGAAAAGATTAGAAAAAACTTTGAAAAATGAAAGTAGACAAAGAAATTTACGAAAATTAGGGAAACAAAATTTGGCAGAAAATGATGATGCCTTGCTGGAAAAGGAAAAAAGTCAGACTGAAGAATTAGATAATAATGAACCTGATAAGACACAAGATGTTGAAGAAGAACAAGTTGAATATATAGATGCTGATGGTGTTATTTACGAAGGTGAAGAAGCAGAAATACAACTAAAAAAACTAAAGCAAGTAGAAAAACAAGATGAGCAAGAAGAAAATGTGAAAGATGGCGAAGACGGAGAGGAAAGTGAAAAGGAAGCAAAACTGACAATTGATGAAGAAATTGGAGGTGAAGATGAAGAAACTAAAGAATCTGCTACCATCAGTAGGAACAAGTTGAAAGATTATTTAAGAAACAGAATTACTACTCGAGAATTATCTAAAAGAATTAATGGAAAACAAAAACAAAAACAAAATGAGAAAGAGTCTGCTGTTATGAATGATGAACTTGACAGTGAAGAAGAGTATGAGGAGCCTGATAATCCTGAAGATGAAGATTATGTGGAGCCTGTTCGTTATTCTAAAAGATGTGCCATTGATTTTGATGATGAAGATGCTGAAAGACGAGAAGCAGAAGAAGAAACAGAAGCTGATAATCTTTTATCCAATATGAATTACGAAAACAGTTCAGAAGATCAAATCTTATCAATGATTGAAAGAAATCGTCCTAGAAATTTATGTAAATCTCTTCCCACTACAAATGAGTTACTTGTAAAAATTTCAGATTCTGCAACTTTATCAGATATTGATGATGATGAAATTCAAGAAAACTTGTTAAGCAAAGAAGCGGCAAAAGTTAAAGAAGAAATTTTTGTTAATTTAAATGGTGATTTCTTACTTCAACAAGAACAAAAAAGATTGAAACAAGAAGCTGATGAATTAGCCGGTCATTCTACCAAACCAGTTAGAAAGAGAAGAAAAAGAGAAAATAATAACGAATTATCAGAGGCTTCAAAGGCAGGGATTAGTCTTGGAACTTTTGGGAATTTTGTTGGAGATCATGATAATAAGTTATTGAATAAAGTTACTGATGAAATTGCGGGAATTGAAGCAGATGATGTTAAAAACGCTACTAGTATGAGCGTTAAAACAATGTTAAGAAGTCGTCAAGCTTCAACTAAATTAAATTATAATGCTATCGATACTATTTTTAATTCTTTCACTCAAGAATAATGTTTTTATTTTTTTATTTTGTATTATTTGTTTATTTTTGTATAATCGGAAGGGATATATATATTGCAAGTTAATGTAAACTTAATATCATTAATCATCTATTGCACAAATCTTAATTGTTTGTTAACTTTGTTATCTTTCATGGCATTTCTCAACCTTGTTAAATTCCCATGTTTACTATCAAAGATTTTTCGTCCAATCACATCTCCTTCAATGACTGACTGTTCATCAATGAACCTTTTAACTTTGGTTTGAGTTTCGTTGATTAATTCCATAGCTGAGGTGGTAAATAATGGAATATCCCAATGTCTAATCCCATTTTTAATGATCCCTACTACTTTAAGTAATTGATAATCATTTTCTTCAAAATCTTTAATATACTCTTTGACCGCTGTTTTGTCTTCATTATTGACATCTAAAGCATCAATAATGATTTCTGAAGATTCTTCAGTGATGCTTGTTTCGAATGGACAATATTCTTTTAATTTACTGTTTCTTGGTATAAATTCATGACGTTCAAAGTAATTTTTCATACTGTTATCTTCATAAACATTATTTATAGTATCAGTTTCCACCTCATCAATAAGTTTCTTTCTTCTTTTTTTACCATGTTCAAAAGTGTTCGATTCTTTATTTCTTAACTTATACATTTCTTCCTCCATGGTTCCTTTTAAAATTAAAGTTTCCACATAAACTGCTTTAGGTTGGCCAATTCTATGACAACGTTTAATTGCTTGAGCTTCCACTGCTCTTTTCCAAACAGGATTAATTAGATACATTCTAGTGGCCGCTAAAATTGTTAATCCATGAGCTGCTAATTTAAGATCCATAATTAAACTAATTCCTTCTTTATGTTGATCAAATTCCACTAATTTAGAATTACGTTGTGTGACTGGAGTGGCGGATGAATATAGAATATAAGGAATCCCAATTAAATCCAATAATTCCACCAAATAATATGCACTGTCTTCAAATTGATAAAACACTAAAGATTTAATTCCCATGGCATGATTTTGAATTAATTGAGAAGCCAAATATGATAATTTTGATGAAAGAGTTCCCAAAACTTTTGCTAATCTTGTCAGTAACATATTATCATTAATAGTATCATTATGATAATTGTTCATTTTTAAAACTTTAGAAATATCCAGAGAATTTTTCCCTACCAAACTTTCTCTTCTTTTTTTCTTAGTTGGAGATTTGAATTGTTCTTTATGAGATGAAATTGTAGATTCTAAATCAATCATTTCGGTTTCTTGTTGACTTTTAATATATTTATGAGACTTTTTGTCTTTTCCTAAATAATTTTCCCAAAACGATTTAGCATGTTCAGATAACTTTTCTTCTAATTTCTCTTCATCTGTAATGAAACGATTTTTGAAATAAAAACTTTGAATTGAATTTAAATGAACAAAAGGATATACTGTAATGTCTTTATTATCTTTCAAAGAGTCAACCGAGAACTTTTTGGCATAAATATCTGGCAAACCTTTGATAAAATAAGACATTTCATGTAAAGCTGAGTTAGTTCTCCAAATCTTATTATCCAATGCTTCTTTAGCAGTATCAATACATTTAGTTAATAATACTCGATCTTGAAGTGGATGATGATATTGAGAACTATCAGTTTCTAGTTTTTTATTAATTGCAGTTTCACAAATACTAATCAAAGTTTCCACATCTTTAATAGAAAACCCCACCCAATGGAAAGTACTTCTTTGGAAATTTGTAACTAATCTTTTCAATGATTGTTTATTCAGAGGATGGAACATATAATCTTGATCAGATCTTTCAGAAGTAACCGCATTAGCCGCTAAAACTGCCACAAATAGGTTCACTGATAGTCGATTATGCGCTGCTGGCTCTAGGAAAACTGCTTTATGAGAAAGTGGTGGTAATTTAATATCCGCCTCAATGACCTCCATGGAATGCCGAACTAATAAATCACTTAGTAGATTATGAAGAGATGATAATGATCCATAAGTTAAGGAAAAAAATGGTTTAACAATCGTTTGGTTGAATAAAGTGGTATCTTGAGACCAAGGAGCAAGTTTGAAAAAATTGGCCACAATGGTTCCTAGTCTATTCAAATCATCTTTAGCATTAAATTTCGTCTTGATTGCGTAATCATGAGAATTTTCACCATCTTCATCATTATCATTGAATTCTTCTTCAATTGGTTGATCAACTGCGCTGGTATTTTCCAGAACGTATAATTTGGTTAATCCTGAAGTTGGAGTACCACTAACCAACCAACGTCTTTCAGCGTGTAAATCCGCAGCCACTTGTACCAATCTATTCACTCTTGAGGACATGGAATGACCTTCATCTACAATGAATCTTTTCCAGTAAACCAGTTTTAAAGGACTTTCTTCATCAAATTCTTTGACAAATGATGAGGTCCCCATCAAAACAATATCATACTTGATTAATTCTTCTGGTTCTGGAAAAACAAAATCAACATTAATTGTCTTAGTATGATATGGAACGTAAAGAACTCGTAAAGACTCTGTATAACAATGTTTATTAATTTCAGATATCCATTGATAGTATAAATTATTTGGGACCACGATCAAAGTGGTGGAGCAGAGGAATAGGGTTCTATCCATTGAAACCCCTTTAGCCAACCTTTCAGAATATCTTCTTTTACTAAATAATGATTGTTGAATTTGAAAAGATGCAGGGTATTCTGAAAGTAATTTCAAACAATTTTGGGGAAGATGGTCAGAATATTGAGACCAAGGAAAAGAAGATCTGTTTAATAAAGCAGCACATTTTGAAGCCAAAGTATTTGCCTCTCTTTCTAAATATACCGGAAAAAATTGTTCAGGAATTTTCGATACTTGATTTTTGGTTAAACAAACTAATGTTAAACAAATACAAGTTTTCCCTAATCCCATATTTTCCGCTAAAATACCACCTTTCATCAGATCAAATGTTTTTGCCTGTATATTGAATTCCAAGGACATTAAATCAAAATAAAATTTCTTCTTGAGAATATTATTCAGTGGAATTTCCTTTGGTGGCACTTCTACCAAGTTTGGCATTAAATTTTTAGACGGAGATATTTCTCTTACCAACATTTCGCAAACTGATTCTTTTTGATATTCATAAAGAGTGCTTTTAATTCCTGGAACATCATTATCAAATAGAGATGCAGCTAAGTTACTGAGTTCATCATGATTTTTCAATATAGGACTAAGTTTGATATTGTTTGAATTCAGAATATCTATATCGTCATAGATATTTAAAAGAGTTTCTTGAACAGTTTTGCCCACCAAATTATTAGTAATTGAAAAATCTGTAAATGCTTTAAACGGTTCTTGGTTTACTAATCTTTCAACATGATAATATAGTACTCCGGCATTAAAGTACTCTCCAGCACCAATTAGTTTAGAACTGAATTTTTCCCATGGCCTTAGACAAGAAAAGAGTAAAATTGGATTTTTAAGAATGTCCGTTAATGATTTAATATTCCAGGCATGAGATGAAAAATCTAAAACCAGTAATAAGTGAACCATGATTTTTCTATATCTCCTTAAATGCCAACCATTTGATTGTCCTCTTCGAAAATTCCAGCGCATTTCTTGAATTTGGGTGGTTCCTATTAGATCTGACGGGATGACATAAACTCTGATTGCCACAATTGATTCCCCATTAGGTAGTTGAAAATACTTATAAGTAGCTCTACTATGTAGACGTTCAATCAAATATCTCAAGTCAATCATTATTCGTGTTAAAGATTGCGGACCTTCAAAGAATGACTGATAATATTCAAGATTCATGTTATAGGAGAAACTGAGCCATCTCCAGCCATCCTCAGCTTCTAAATCTAGATTTAACCTTGGAGCGTCACAAACAAACAAAGTACCCAAAGGCAACAACAGTTTAAAGCCAAGGGAGTCAGTTATGTTTTCCATCGGAGCAGCATGTGATATAATGCTTGCTTCTTCAGTTGTGCTTCATCTTCTGTCAAAAGATTTTGAAATTTTGGATTTGCACATCCGTAAACCACAGTGCGTCTTATTGGGCCCTAATCCGTGCACCACAAATTCAATATGACGCGTTTGTTTTTTCAACCACGCGTCTTTTTATTGTTCTGAAAAGTAAACAAACAAAAATGATTTACAGATTAAAGGATTTGCGCAGACCATAATTATCAAACAAAAACACGATTGAAGTTTAATGACTGGGAGATGATCTGGGGAGCACTCCTCGAAGAAAATAGGGGCCCTTTTGTAAGCAGGACCCCACTTAAACCCAACCAAATTACGAGCGATTTTCATCACTTGGGCAATCTTTTTCAAACAATTGACATTGTTAACCACAGATTAAAATCCCACTATCAGTAGTTCTTCATGTTTGGGTCGTGTTAAGACTCAAAAGGTTCTGCGATGTGCACTAAACTAAGGGCTCCTCTGTATCAAAAGTTCGTGAGAATGAATGCTCATTATTTTGTTGATAAATTAATCATTGACTAAGCAATTATCTTTATTTTGATATGTATGAGTGGGTGTTACAACACTGTGTTGTATATCTATATAAACCTATTCAAGTACGTCTAAATCACAACTTATAGTTGGACGAGATTGCAATTCGATTTGCAAAAAGTGTCAAATGCGTGGATTAAAAGGTCGTCCAACTAAAGTATTCACTATTGACCCGAGAAATGCCTACGCTTTCTAACCCTTAAAGGTAGGTAATATTGTTCAATGGTTTCTAAGCCAAAGGGGTGTCTAGAACATAAGCGGAGCAGGGAATAGTCAAATTTGGCAGTGTTTCCTTCAATTCTCTCCGGTATTCTGATTGCAAGGGATACAAATTTGGATCAATTAATTAATATTGTTGGGGGATCTTCTGGAAAGCTTTGGCGCCACGCGAACTTTTAACTCTTACAAACTCCTATATTCCAAAGCTTTCACCAGAACCTCGAAGAAGCAGCACTCGCCACCGAGCCTCCTGTGTGTCATTCGTGAAGATCTGCTTTAATAATAATCAATAAATCAATTATCTTTCCCATTGAAGAAGTTTCTTTGTTTAACAAGTGATTTAAATCTAAAAGTGTAGCCAGTCCGTGGTGCACGTGATCTCGACGATTCTGTCTTATTTTTCCCAAAACAAACCAAAAACAGTACAAGTGTAACTAAATCTTTCTTTCCACCACCTATCATCGTTCATCCCCCGTCCTTAATCTCTGTCCGGACCACTCATTATCTGTCCTACACCTCTCACAGTGCTACTGTCAGTGTTTTTATTTCGTTTTTTTTCTCTTTTTTTTCAAAAAATAATTGCTTGTCAACGCCAGAATTTGCTTGTTTTCATCATCCCAATCTTTTTTAACGATCTTTGTTTTTGATTTTCATTTGCTAATTGCTTAGTTCTTATTTCCTGAATATATTCTCCACGCACTATGAGCTCAAGACAGGGGTCTAACTCTCTTCTTTCTGGCCTAAAAAAGCTCACATCCAGAAATGATGATAATGAGTCTATAAGCTCTCACGACAGAAGACGTCAACCTAGTATGAGCTCTAGTTATTCATCTCTATCAACTATCCATACTAATCCGAATTCAATCCAAAATTCTGCCAGTTTTCATTCTCTAGATACCAAATATAATTCTATTCAAACTCCTCCATCACCTCCTGGTTCTCGTGCTTCAAATCTTACATTAAATTATTATGATGACTCTAAATCAATATCTTCTGTCAAACCTCATGGAATTTCCAGTTCGTATCAAAATTCAAAGCTTGGAAACGTTAGAGGTCATAAAGCAACAATGAGCTTAACCTCAAATGCTACAAACTTTCATTTAGAAAAACCTTCAGATCCAAAAATTATTGATGAAATGTTTAAAGAAATGCTTGATAAACGTGATTTTCAATCTTTACCACAACAAGCGAGAGATGAAATGCTCAGTTTTAGCCCGGCCAAAAAATGGATGCTTATCCATCAAGGTGCTCTTTTCGATTATCAAAGAGGGAGTAAAACTAAAGATGAAGACGCCACTCCTGAGTTTTTTGTGAGAAAGTTAATTGATAAAACCATCACAATTGATCAATTGAAAAAACTTAATGTTCAACTTCGTACTGATGTTGTTGGCTGGTCAAGTAAATTTATTGAATCTCAAGGTGAACTTGCGATATGTCAAGTTCTACAACAATTGCATAGAAATGTCAAATATCATAAATATGATGCAGACGAATTACTCGAAAGAGAAAGTTCATTGGTAAAATGTTTTAAAGCTGTGGTTAATACAGGTAAAGGTGCCGATTTTGCCCTTAATTCTAAAATTTGTGTTCCTGCTATAACCAATCCTCTTATATCTCCAAGATTACAAACTAGAAAATTGGTTAGTGAAATTTTGGCTTTCCTTGTTCATTGGAAACCGCCGCAAGGTTATCAGCAAGTGCTTTCTGCCCTTGACACTTTTACTGGAGACTCCATTTATACTCATGTTAAAGGAATGGATAAATATACTGGTAAAAAGAAAAAAGACTCCCATAATACACCACCTACTCCTGCAAGAAAACCTCGTCGTTTTGAAGTTTGGTTAAAAGTTGTCAGTGACACTTTAGATGGTCGTGGTAAAATGGGATCTTTAGTTGGTGCTTCTGATGAATATAAGTTTGGTGGCCAAGCTGGAGAAGCACAACTCAATGAATATATTACTGCAACTATGCTTCTTATTAACAGTATTGCAAAAAGTGGTGAAGATTTCCGTATGCGTACACATGTTCGTGCTCAATTTAGAGCTGCTGGTCTTGGTCGTCTTTTTAAGAAATTTGCTGAACTTGGTAGTGAAGGAGTTGATGAAGCTATAGATGAATTTGAAGAAAATGCTGCTTTGGATTATGAAACACTTGTTAAAGCAGACAGAGTTGGTAAAGAAATTAATATGAATGATCCACTCCAGGTTGTCAATCAACTTTGGCATAATATCAAAGGTACTGAGGCTGAAGGTTATTTCTTATCTACTTTACAACATATGTTTATTGCTCAAGCTGATCCAATGAAAGCAAATGATGCATCCGAACTTTCAAAAAGTTTTAGATTGATTGATGGGATTGTATCTGGGGTATCATTGCATAATTTTTCAACTGATGAAGAATCTTCTATCAATATTGCTATAAATCGTTTATATTCAACTTTGCAAACTGATGAGATTGCAAGAAAGGCTATCCAAGAAGCTAAATCAGCTAAAAAGAAAGCTGAAGAAGCTAAAGCTGAGCGTGATGAACTTGCTAAACAATTATCAGTAGGTGCTAATGGTATGTTGGAGAAACTTACTAAAGAATTACAAGAACAAGAAATTGTTTTACTTCGTCAACGAAAAATGAATGAACAATTAGCTTCCGAAATGGACGATTTGAAAAGAAAAAATTTGGCTGATCATCAACAACAAGAACTTGAAATGCGAGAATTGTTTGTGGCTATTAATGGTACTTCAGAAGGATATCAAGATAAGAAGCAAATTCTCAGTGATATTGAAAAAAAACTTTTAGCTAAAAGAAATGGTTATAAAAAACAAAGTAATGTATGGAATAAAACCGTTGAACCAAATACTCGTTTACGTTCTCTTAGAGAAAAGATGGATGATTTGGGTCGTCAAGCTCGTGAATTAGAAATGATGGATTTTGAAAATCATCATAAAAAGACTCCACCCCCAATAAGTTTTGCTTCA
Source organism: Saccharomycopsis sp. FM-2023a (assembly GCA_037355385.1). NCBI lineage: Eukaryota > Fungi > Ascomycota > Saccharomycetes > Ascoideales > Saccharomycopsidaceae > Saccharomycopsis > Saccharomycopsis sp. FM-2023a. The sequence goes on from JBAKFZ010000017.1 coordinate 26,301, forward strand.
CCAGTTCCACTGCAAGTTAAAGTTACTCCTCGTCCAGCAAAAGAAGATGATCTCGATAAATTAGCTAAGCTTAAGAAAAAATTGGAAAGTTTACAACAAGATTCAAATGATATTATTAAATATTCAACTGATCAAAGATTTGCTGAAATTATGAATGTTCAAAAAAGTCGTGCCTATGATCGTTTGAACCAACTAAAATCTTCATTTGATGATTTTAATATTGATTTTGATATTCCTGAAAATAAGAAACGTGAATCAATTAGTGATGAACAAAGAAAAAAACTTAAAGCTCAAATGGAGGAAGTTCAACGTTTGAAAGAAGAACTAGAAAAAAGGCTCTCTGAACTAAATGAAAAAGAAAGTCATGAAAAAGGAGGTAAAGAAATATTTCAAAATTTGGAACAAAAATATATCGGTGGTCAAGTATCTCAACCTTCAATTGGAGAAGTTCTTAGTGATAACACTCCTGTTATTAATGTTAAAAATAGTACTGTCAATAACACTTTCAATAATGTTCTTGCAGAAATTGTTCAAAAAAAATCTGGTTCAACTGGTGAAACTATCGTCAATTATAAAGAGACTGGTGTCAATGCTGGTTCAAGTGGTAAAACTGTCGTCAATTATAAAGAAACTGGTGTCAATACTGGTTCAACTGGTGAAACTATTGTCAATAATAAAGACACTGTTGAAGAAGAGGAAAAGATTTTGGATGAAACTGTTAACGAATCTACTCCAGCGGTTCCTCCAAAAGCTGGCCTGCCACCACCACCCCCTCTTCCACCTCCAGGATTTCTTACATCTGGTCTGCCGCCACCTCCTCCACCCCCAATGCCACCATTACTTTCTCCAAAAGGCCCTGGCTCACCGCCTCCCCCTCCTCCTCCCCCACTTCCCGGAATGTTATCTCCAAGATCGCCACCATTTTCTCCGAACTCCCCAATGGCTCCTCCACTTCCTTCTGGTGGTGCAAATTTCAAACGAGTTTCCTTTGGCCTAGGTATTGGTGATCAATACTTGAACTATCCACGTTCTAAACGTAAATTGAAACAATTACATTGGGAAAAGCTTGATAATACTGAGAACTCTGTTTGGGATGGGATTTCTGGTGAAACTTTTGCTAATGATTTACTTACAAAAGGTATTTTTGATGAAATGGAAGAAGTGTTTGCTGCCAGAGATGCTAAACGAATTACTACTAAGAAAAATTCTGAAGCTCATAAAATTACCTTCTTGGCTAGAGATATTAATCAACAATTTAGTATTAATCTCCATTCATTTTCCCAACTACCAGAAGAAAAACTTGTTCTTAAAATTTTACGTTGTGAACAAGATGTTCTTGATAATGCCAATGTTTTGGATTTCCTTTCAAAAAGAGAAATTGTTGAAGTTTCAAATACTCTAGCTAGAAACTTTGAGCCATATTCAACTGATTGGGCTCATGGCGCTGAAACTAAACCTGAAAAAGACCCATCTGAATTACAAAGAGCTGACCGTATTTATTTGGAATTAATTTATAATTTACATCATTATTGGAGTTCTCGTATGAGAGCTTTAGTAGTGGTTACTAATTTTGAGAAAGATTATTCTAATTTGGTTACTAAATTACAACAAATTGATGAAGCAGTCGAAGCTATTCAAAATTCTGATAATATTCGTTATGTTTTTAATGTCATTTTAGCTTTTGGTAATTATATGAATGATGCGGGTAAACAAGCTCGTGGGTTTAAATTGGGAACTTTACAGCGTCTTAGTTTCATGAAAGATGATAAAAATAGTATGACTTTCTTACATTACGTTGAAAAAATTATTCGTCAAACTTATCCACAATTTGCTAATTTTCTTGAAGAATTGAAACCAGTTTTGGGTGCTGCTAAATTATCAATTGAACATGTGGAAAATGATTGTAAAGACTATTCAAATTCAATTAAAAATGTTGAAGACTCTTTAGATATCGGTAACTTGAGTGATCCAACTTTATTCCATCCAGAAGATCGTATTCTTGCAACTGTTTTACCTTCATTACCTGATGCTCGTCGGAAAAGTGAATTATTATCTGAGCAAGCAAAAATTATTTTGAATGGTTTTAATAGATTAATGTCTTTTTTTGGAGAAAATACTACTGATAATTTTGCTAGAAATTCCTTTTTTGAGAAATTTTCTAATTTTATCAATGAATACTTAAAAGCTCAAAAAGATAACATTGCAAAAGAAGAAGAACTTAGAATCTATGAACAAAGAAAACTTATGTTGGAGAAAACTATGGCTGAAAAACAAAAATCCTCAAATGAAGACAATAATAATGCAGTTATGGATAACTTATTGGCAAAACTTAAAAAAGTTGGACCATCAAAAGGTGATCCATCATCTGCTCGTCGTAAAGCACTTGCTAGAAGAAAACTAATGGAAGCTAGAAAAAATATTTTGGAAGTTACTACCACTGGGTTAGGAATTAGTGAAACTTGTGCTGATGATTCTCTGGATTATTTTAATGCTTCGATTATGGATGATAGTATCCAAGATGAAGAAAATGAAAGTACATTTAATGATGAACCTCCTATTTCTGCTGGTACTGAATCAGTTGAATCTAATAATGATGATACTACGACTTCAATTACTCCAAATGATGAAAGCAATATACTGACTCAAAATAATACTATCAAAACTGATCATTCAACCAATGCTTTTTCACCTAATCCAATATCTGGTGAATTAGGAGATGATGAAGATGATGTTGGAGCTCGTGCTAGAAACTTATTAATGAATTTACGTGGTAATGATATTTCTTCAACAACGAACACTGATGATGAAGGTCTTAGTCCTGCTCAAAAATTAAGAATTCAAAAACGTTTAGAAAGAAATCAACATAAACAACAACAACAAGAATCTGCTTGATTCTTTTAATTATTATTTTTTTTTTTACCTCAAAACAAATTTACAAACCAATTAATGACTCTTTTACTTTTACAATACCTGAACATATATCTTGTTAATTTAATAATCATGTCTAATTTATTTTTGATAGTGATATATTTCGATTTTTTTTTATTTATCTTTTTGAGAACATTTGGAAGAATTTTTTTTTTTTAATTTATTTTGTTTCTTATCAATTTAATTTTAATTACAATTTTTGAACATCTCTACTCTTTCTCATTTCCTTTCATTTAATTGTTCTGCTTTTGTTTATTCGTTTATTTCACTTTACATTCTTTTTTTATTGTTGTCAAATTTAAAAGAACTTACATAACATAATCTTAATCATAATACTAATAAAGTAATAAAATACATTGTACATTAACGCAATAAAGATTGGAATCCTTTTGGTCTACTTTTTTTGGATTTAACAGTGAACATTGATGCAGTTGTAGAATCAACAAACGAGGATTTCTTTTTATTCTTATCTAATGGTTCCTCTTTTTCACTATCACTACCACTATCACTGTCACTACTACTACTACCACTATCGCTGTCGCTGTCACTGTCACTGTCGCTGTCTGAATCAGACGAAGAGTCACTGTCACTATCTTTGGTTTTCTTATCAAAGATTCTATTCTTCTCAACTTCTGCTTTACTTTGTTTATTAATTGAAGTTTCTCTTACTGCTGGGATTCCTTTACTCGCAAGGCTGCTAAGAGAACTAAGGGATGATAAACGGTTAAGACTTCGCAAATTAGCAACTTTTTTTGGGGCTTCAGGTGTATTAGAAACGGATTTTATAGGAAAAGCAAGTTCAGGAATTTTTTTTTCATTTTTTAATTCATTATCTTCGTTGCCTGCGTCTTCAGTTTTCACTGGAGAACTATCAGCAAGAGAACTATGACTAGATTCGTATTCTGAACTTTCAGCGTCTGAACTATTAGAGCTTGGGATATTTTTCTTTTGAGTAAAACTGGCCAACGGAGCATTGGCTTGGGTTGAAGTAGCAATTGGAGGAACAGTAGATAATGATGTATCTTCTTTTTTAACTGGGGAGGAAAAAATTGACTTCTTGTTGAATTCTTTCTCAGAATCAGAACTTGAATCAGAATTAGATGAGTTAGAATCACTTTCAGAGTCAGAACTCGAGGAACTAGAATCTTCATCGCTATTAGAAGCAGGTTTAGCATTATTAGAGGTGGGTCTTGATGGATCAGTAATAATAGATTGGAAAGAAACAGGTTTGATTTGTGGATCAATAAAACTTCTAGCACTTGACTCACTAACAGCAGAATTTTTTGGACTTGAAAGAACTGATTTTTGATAATCAGATTCAGAACTTGACGAACTAGAATCATCATCACTATCAGAATCACTTTCAGAATCACTTGGTTTTGATGAATTGAGAATGGTAGGTTTAGGAGATTTTTTAACACTTGAACCATTGCTAACTTTTTCGGAATTTTGAGTACTAATAAAACATTTTCTAGAACTTGAAGAAGAGGGATCTTTTTCACCAGTTGGGCTACGACTGATAATATTTTTTTTTGAAGTATCTTTGTTAGTTTTTGTACTAGCAGAAGCTTCTTCACTGTCACTTTCTTCTTCACTACTATCACTTTCACTACCTCCATCTCCACTACTATCTTCATGATCACTTTCAGAATCATCTTTTTTACTAGTAGACGCAGCATTGGTAACCGGTTCAAGACCTAATTTCGATCTACTAACAGATTTTGGTAATTTTGTAACATTGGCTGCAAGATCAAAACTGACATCATCTTCATCACTTAATGATTGCTCAACTCCATTAGATAATCTAATGGTATTTGCTGATTGATTTTTAACTAATTTTGAGATTTGTTGACTAGCCTTTTGAGCTGCCGCCCTTTTACCAGCGATTCCTTTAGCATCTGGCAAATCTTTAGAAATTCTACTAATCGCTGGAGCACGATTTCTTCTCAAACTAGCGGGAATTCTCATATTACTATTAAACATCTTAATAATATCTTCTTTTGGAACCAATTTGCCAGTATCAATATTATTTCTTTTAATAAAATCATGAATTTCTTCTTCAGCTTCAGCATCAACACTAGGTTCTTTAGGCATTCTAATAACGTTAAAAACATATCCTTCATTTTTAACCGTCACTTTAAAATTGCCCACATTAATGTCTTCTTCATCATCATTTTCTTGGTTAAATTTATCAGTGAAAGAATCAATTTTCAAAGTATCATTAGCTAAATCTTGTTTGTTAACGAATTGACTTGAACTAGTATTTGTCACAGTTGATTTACTCATAACCTTCACAGTTGAAAGAGCATCAGATTTATTAAAGATGGTACCTTTTTTAGCAACGGTATTAACTTTTTGAGAGAATTTAGGTTTATCAAGATAAACACACTGTCTTTTGGCAAAATAACAAAACATACAAACCGGATCATGACGAGAGCAACGACGACGTTGTTGAATACAATTTTGACAAGATCTCATATGACCCATTGGTTTACCAGTATTGGTATCTCTATTAACAAATTTTTTAAATTTAGCAAAAGTTTCTTCTGATAATTTTCTTGATATTCTAAACTTTTTAAGATCTTCAATATTGACTGGAAATCCATCAGAATCAGTTGATTTATTTATAGTTTTTTCAGCAGTTGCATTGGCAACAGGTTGAGATGTAGGAGAATCAGCACTGTTTTTTTGTGTTGAGGTTTCCTTGGGTTCGTTTTCTCCAATAGTGACATTTCCTAAAGTAGTATCTAGAATACTTTTAACTAAATCTTCTTTCAAAGTAGAAGGATTTTCCTTAATGGGTTTTTTAGTTTCAGCAACTTTTTTAATTTTCGCCAAATCTTGTTTTAAAGTAGCTTGAGAGTTTCTACCAATCTCTCTACTGTTTGAAGGTGCTTGCTTTGAAGCTTTATCAGAGCATTTTGATTGAGTAGGATTTTCAGGAGCTTTCCCATCCTTCCTTTCTTCAGATTGACTTCCACTATCACTATCACTATCATTTTCACCATCACTTTCACTTTCACTCTCACTTTCGCTCTTATTTTCAGCTTTAGCTTTAGGTTCTTTTTTCTTTTCAAGCTCATTGAAGACTTCGCTTTCTTTTTCTTTTTCTTTTACTTTTACTTCTGCTTTTCTTTGTTCTTCTGTCACATCTTCCTTTTCAACCTCATCTTCACTTTCACTCTCACTTTCACTTTCACTTTCACTTTCGCTTTCTTCATCTGATGATTTATTCCCGCTTTCACTACCAAGTTTTTTTTGAGCAGGAGATTTCGTCGAGCCGGACAATTTCGATTTTGAAGCAGTTGGAACCACCAACATTCCCGAAGTGATTCTTTTACTCAGAGGAGAAGCAATGATTCTACTCAGATCATCTTCTTCAAGGATTGATATTCTACTTTGAATAGGTCTTTTACTTGGTGTTGGATTCGGATGGACAACTTCTTCAGGGGGAGAAAGAGTTATGTTAGATTCATCATTATTGGTAATTGATCTTCTTAAACTTGATCCCGCAATTCTGCTAGAAACTTTGGGTAAGATTGTAGAAGTATTAATGGCATTTTTGCCTTGAGGAGTACTTTGAGGAAACGCAGGAGCAATAATTGAATTATTATTATGATGGTTTGATGCAACATTTAGTGAAGTATTTGGAGACGGAGCTGGTGAAGAATGGAAAGTTCTATTCCAAATAGAAGTTCGACGACGTCTTTTTTTGGGAATTGGCATTTCATGATTTAAAGAACTTCTTTTTAAATTTAAACTAAGATTTCCATTGGTTCTTTCTCTTGATTCATTTGATTTTGTTCCATTTTTTAAATGACCATTGACAACTTTAGTACTATTGGATTGAAAATCTGAAGCATTAAAATTCATTTTTGTAGGAAGAATATCATAATGAGGATCTATACTGCCAATTTCATTATTAACCACCACTCTAAGAGTAGCATCAGATCCCATGGGATACACATCTTCCACTCGATACTCTGGGTCCAAATCAAGTCCTGTACCGTCTTGTAATCGATTTATATCCAAAACTTCATCAGAAGGATACAACTTGAAATATCTAGCCACCAACTCTTCCATAACTTTGGCCAAAGTATTACTGGCAGCCGTTATATGAAGAAACTTTCGAAGTCTACTGTCATCATAAACTGCAGTGGAATTCATCAATGATTGATGGGAAAGATGGGCTAACCCACTCGGAGGGATCACCACCACTTGAAGACGAACCATCAGCAATTATAAAGATTGGGATTGGAAAGATTTGTGAAAACAAAAAGGAAGAAAATTAATTTTTGCACTGGTTTTTTTCTTGTCAAAATTTTTCTGGTCTCAACATGAATGCGTGCAAAATGGAGTATACCTTTCCCATTCCCACTCTGTTGGAAACCGCCCGACTTCTAAGTCAACAACTTTGTAAACAGGATTTTTCAGCCAGCGCAAAGGTAAAGTATTTGAAAATGGTGACAAAAATCAAATTTTCGTCTCATTATCCAACTAAAAAGAATCTCTCCAAATCTCATGAAAAAAATCAAATTTCAACATGCGTTTTAGCGGTATGTTAAACACCCAATTTCCGCTTGTTTTGGCTAATTGCACCTTTTAAATAGTGATTAACAGAAGTTATCAAAGTCAACTTTTACAAACCAAATCACCTGGGATTTAGTGTGTTATGTATTAGTAAATTTATTCTCTAGCAAGCGCTTCAAGTTGAAGTCTTGAAGATTCAATACATTATCGACAATACTACAAATACCAAATAAAACGGATGAAAAATAACGATTAAAGTTAATAATAAATTATATGTAGTATTTATCTATAAGGATACTTATAATAATAAATAAACAAAAAAGGAACAAAAACTTTTTTTAAAACTTTGAAAAATTGATTAGTTTGCAAGAAAAATTCCAATATAATTATGGATTGAATAACTGACCGTACTGGACAATCAAGGTTAAAGATGGATTTGGAAAAATAATTATGGGATAACTGGGAAATTAATTGGAACTTTTTTTTCTCTTTCTTTTGCAATTTAACGAATCAATTTATTGTAATTGTTATAACATACTTGAAATAATAATAACAAATTGTTTCAAAAAAGAAAATTTTGTAAATTAAAACAACAACTAAAGAATAAAAAAAAATATGAAATGAAAATGATGATTTTTAAGTTTTTAAAAAAGAAGAAAAAAACAATGATGATGATGATGATGAGTTTATGATGATGGATAAATGTAGTGATGATTTTGAGAATACTAGAACAAAAATAAAGGATAAATTAAAAAGTTGCAGATTTTGTTTTTTGATTTTGATGAAATTTTTTTTCTTTTTGAGTTTTTAGTTAATTAATAAAATAAAAAAAAAATCTGACAAAAATTGATAATTGAGCAAAATATTAGATTTATAATGATCCAGTGAGCAATATTACTTATAGATAACATGGTAACGTTTTCTTTTTATATTCTCTCATCAAAGAACAGCAAAAAATAAAACAGAGAAATAGAACAGACACAATGGTAGAAATTTATAATAATAATTTTTGAAAAAAATAAAACAAAAAAAAACTTTTTTGATTTAAGTTTATAAGAAGATTCTAGGAGTAACAACAACGGTGAAATTCACGATACCTACTAATTAGGGCAACAGCTTAAAAACAACAAAGTTTTGAGAAGATACCATGGTTTTCAACTTCTTCTTCGTTGGCAACGTTTTGTTGATCTCTTTGTTGTTTAACTTCTGCTTGCTTATTTATATCTTGGGTAGAAGCTTTCTTTTGTTGTAAGCCAGCTCCAACATTATTAGGGTTAGCAGTACGTTGAGGTTGAGAAGTTTGAATTTGGTTGGTACTATTATTTTTGGAAAGTTGAGGATGATTAACAGTATTATGAAGAGTATTGGCTGTACCATTATTTGGAGTATTACCACCGTTAGCACCTTGTTGATTTGTAGCCAATTGATGACGAGATCTTCTTTGATGACGACGTTCTCTGTCACCTGGAGGATTTGGATGACCATAACCATGTAAGTTTGGCTTTTTATTAATGGCATAATCCCAACCTCTACCACCATTTAACTTCATCCAGTCATACTTACCATCAGCTTTTTCTCCAATATCATCGAGAACACTTAATAACAATCTTCTATAACCATCATAATCAGGAGTTTGATCAAAACCAAGTCCTCTAACAGTTTCTAAATATTGGGCAAATTGTCTTGGCATACCAGCACATAATTCCAAAACTGGAGTACTTCTTTTCTTTTCACCAATTTTTTCATACTTTTGTTTATTGGTTGGAGCTTTCAAACCTTGCCATGGTAATTGACCTCTTAAAAAGTAAAAGAAAACATGACCTAAAGCCTCTAAATCATCACGGCGAGATTGCTCTCTTCCTAAATGGGTGTTGACGGACATGTATCTAGCAGTTCCACTGAGAGACTTCTTTTCTCTGTATGGGATATGCTGTTTAGTTCTTTGATCAATATAAAATTTGGCCATCCCAAAATCAACCAAATGAACAAAATTTTCATCAGGTTGTCCAGGTCTACCAATTAAAAAGTTATCTGGTTTAATATCTCTATAAATCAAATCCCTACTATGAATGGTTTCAATTAAAGTTAACATTTGAACAGCAACTTGAACAGTTGTTTTAACGGAGAATCTTCTTCCACACCAATCAAACAAATCTTCTAATGAAGGACCTAATAAGTCAATAACCAAAATATTGTGAAGACCTTCTTGGCCAAAATAATAAGCACTTGGGATACCTTTACTTCCGTTTAAAAACTTATAAGTTTTATATTCATCACGTAATTGAGGAGCTTCAGTTTTTCTAGGTTCAAACTTAATGGCAACTGGAACATTATTGATCAAATTGATACCTTCAAAGATAACACCAAAAGAACCTTCTCCAATTTTTTTACCAATCTTGTAGTGAAGACCAACAATCGTATTATTACTGGAAGAGTTGGAATTGGTGGAAGAGCCGTTGGTGGCTTGTTGAATATCTTGTTTTTGATACTGAGTAGCGGAAAGACGGTTGCTCATATTGTATTAAAGGATGTGAAAAAACAAAAAGCTATTGTAAAACTTGAAAAATGATGATTTTGACTGATTATATCTTTTGACTTGTTCAAGACAAAAAAAAGAACAGAACTTCTAAAAAGAACTGCAATTTAACTGATAACAAAAAAATCAGTGTAAGATTTTAAGATAATATAAACAAAGTGAGAACCTGGTTTATGAATAACGAAGTTCAGGAGACACAAAAGTGATGTTTGAGGGTAGAGTGTTAAACCAGATCAGCAGCTAACTAACGGTCCTTGAAAATAAAGACACGGAAAAGAGGGGGGATAACAGCACTAAAAACACAACAACAGAAGACGGGAGAGTCACCAGAGGAATAAGTATTGTCGTGATTATTAGTACAGAGACAATAAAGGGTAAAGAAGAGGAAGAAGAAACAAGTGGTTTGTGGTCTTTTCTGCGATTTTTTCTTTCTTTTCTTTTAAAAACGAAAAAAATCACAAAAACGGAACGAAAAAAAAGTCTGTAAAATTCTGCCACAAACGCTGCAAAAGTCAACTTACGGTCATATACAACAAAAACCAGTTATTTGATAGCCAAAAAATGCAAAATGACTTACAGAGACTATTTTATTAGCCTTTGATGGTTATCTGATCTTTTAATCGACTCAAAACGGCCGAATTTCAGTAAAATTGAAATTTGCCAGATCTGGGCGGGTGACCCCGAATCTGAATAGACCGCCGGCATTCCGGGAACAATCCCGGGAGGTGGTGCGGAAACTATGCGACGGATCGTCTTTGGCGCCGCCGCGGCAGAGATAAAAAATATTTTTGATCGCTCAATGAGTGATTAATTAGTATCGAATCATATTGATAGCAAAGATTGCTCTCCAGACTCCCATATGCTGATGAAGACTGCCTCCGGACCCCCAGGACAGAAGCAGTTTCGCTTTGTCGGGACCTCTGCCAGATCAAGAATGGGCTGTTTAGCTTGCAAGAAGAAGAAAAAGAAATGTGATGAACTATTACCAAGTTGTGGATTGTGCCAAAGGTTGAATCTCGAATGTGTTCGTCCCAAAAACATCTCTAATGCAAACAAAAAGGACAAAAGCTCTGGTGTAGTAGGTGCTTCGACCATGAAACTAACAATGTTCCAAGTAAATAACAGCATCTCGAAACAATCAGTTAAAAAGAAGTCATCAGTGATTAACGCTAATAAATCTATTGTCAATAACACCAATATTCTAAATAATCAAATCATAATCACCACTCCAGACAATACCAACTCTCAACAGGCTGATTTTGTTAAACCTTTGAGTAGTTCTTTTGCTGAGTTATCAAAAGACTTCCAATTGGCCTCTAAAAGCCCAAAGATAACAGAGCTAGACAATAACGAAACTGAAAATTATAAGCAGCAAGAGGAAAATACTGGAGAAGACATACATGATGATATAAATAGTACTCCACCACCTCTTGACGATGATTTTGGTAGTTATAGAATGGTTGATCGAACAAATTCTCCTTCCCCGTTAGCCTATGATAAAGATTTTGAAAATTTCTTAAATTCACAATACTTTGGTTTCAGTCCTTCTCCACCAAGAGAAATGATCAATAATTATCATAGTACAATTTTATCTCATGTTCAACCTTTGTGCTATCTTCCAAATGTTCAAGGTAAAGAAAAACAGTATCTTGAATACTTTATTCATTCTGTTGCAACTAACATTTCCACTGTCCCAAATGAAAGTAATTATTGGTTCAATTTTTATTTACCGCTAGCAATTCATGATCGCAGTGTTCTTAATGGCTTGATTTCTTGGGGAGGAGTTTTTTTAAATAATTCAGATTCTCAACATTATAGAAATTTATCTAAAAACTCATTGATTAAAAATTTGAATAAAATGTCAACAATGCAATCATCAAGAAGTCAATTAATTCAATATCTAGCCTGTTCCATCTTATTACAAGCAGTTGAAATCTCTTCAGGGGATGTTAAAAACTGGGTTTCTTTTACAGAAATTGCAACAAAATTAATCAAAAAGTTAGGAGGAATTCATACTTTAGTTAACTCTAAAGAAGAAAAATATTTAGCTTCAAATTTCATTTTCCATGATGTTTTAAGTAGTAAAGCTTTACTTAAAGGCCCTTTGTTTCCAATAAGTGATTATGAAAAGATTTATAGTTCCAAAGAAGTTAGATTTATTGATACTTTACAAGGTTGTGTTGGTCCATTATTTTTAATTTTACCAGATATTTTATCAAACTCGAGAAATTTAAAACTACAGTTATATGCTAATTATGAAGAATCAAAGTCTTCAATATTATTAATTAATTCAAGTTTGTCAGATTATGAGAAAATTGAACTTTTCACCAAAATTCAAACCCAATATTCACATTTTACTGAAAAAATCTTATCATCTTATCCTGACGTTAAGGAAATTGAGTACTTCAAATCCATTAATGAATGGCAATATCATGAAAAAGTTTATCAATTATATCAAAAAATTTTGTTAATTGTTACATCACAAGCTTTTTTAAATACTCGTTCTGATTCTCCATCAATTCAATTGTTGATTCTTGAAAGCTATCAACTCTTACATTATCTTGTTCCATCCCCAGTTAAAGGAGTGTTATGTTTAGCGTTCGTGGTGATTGGTTTAAATTGTGTTGATGAAAATCTGAAAAATCAGTATTTGAGAACCATTCAATGGTGGATGGATCAAGGTTATATTATTGGTAATGTCAACAGAATGGTGGAAATGGTTAAAGAGGCTTGGAAAGATGATCAAGATAATTTGAATTGTGACTTTATAAGAAAATTAGGCAAAGTTGTTAAAAAGTTAGATTGGATTCTATCTTTAGTTTAAAACCATCTCGTTAATTTTCTTCCCTCTTTTCTTATTTACAGGTTAATACGCTACTTCTTCTTCTTTCTTCGTGATGTCTTTATAATTACGTGCTATTACTTTTTGCTATTTTTTGATCATTTCATTTGATAAATTATTTTTTTTTATTCTTTCAACAATCATATACACTTTCTTCTTTTAATTCTACTCTTGTCATTAATTATACATCACTATCCTTAATTATTCTCTGTTCCCAACATCTGCTACATATATCTATACACTTTTTCGTTATTGATTAATGTAGGATTTGAGCTGCATCAAAAAATATCAGAGAAAAAAAATTATTTTCTCACCAAAAAAATTATTGACGTTTAAAATAACCATCATTTTTAATTATCGCTAAATTGATAATCATGGTGAGAGTTAAGAACAGATACATCTCATTTCGCTTACTTTACCCTCCAAATTCTGATACTTCCAATCCTGTTCCTCAACTTGACATTTTGAGATCATCACCATCTCATATTAGTCCAAAACATTTAATCAACTTGATTCGCTCTTCACTCCAAGAAAATTTTGGAGATTACGGTCTAGGCTTAATTGCTCCTGCTTTGACTATCAAATATTTCTCTAACAAAACATCAATAGGTATTATCAAATGTGGTAGAGAAGATTTAGAAAAAGTTTGTTTTGCAATGTTGTGTATTAAAAAATTAGATGAATCCGGAACCGAAGTCATCGTGGAAATTAAAAGAGTAGGGGGAACTATTAAGAAAGTTCAAGATTATATGATCAAAAAAAATGTGGGTTTAATTGATGAAATCATGAGTATTACTGGGTAGAAAATTAATACCTATTTTATTCATTTTCAACAATTTTACAGCTAATCACATTATTATATTATGACAAATATACTATATTACTATTTCACAAAACTTATGCTATTTACAAACAATTTTATTATTTTGATAACTTTTTTGATTCTTTAATCTTTGCATCAATATTATGCTCCACTTCATTGAGGAAATCTTGTTTTGATAGAAACCCATCTTTATTATGCAATTTCAACTCATCATTTAATTTATTTGAGTCAACATAATTAGCCCAATCAAGTCTTGATTTTTCCAAAGTGGACAATTTGGCCATTTTTGAGCCACCAATAATGGAATCCACAATTGATCTTTTCTTAGCTTTTCTTTTCTTTGGACCTTTAGTTTTAGAAGATGCCGTTGAAATTGCTGGTGATGGACTATTGGTTTGTTGTTCTTGTTGTTCAGATTTGATTTTAAGAGAATTTAAATAAGCTTTTGCTTCAGCTGATGATCTGGTAACCCATTTATCTTCAACAATTGTTTCCCCGGCATACTCATAAGTTCTGGTAATTTTAATTTTCTCTTCTTCTTGTTCCACACTTGAAACCTTTGGATTTATTGATACAGACGATATTGATGATTCTTTTGTTATTGATGATTCTTTAAAAATAGGTTTTTTGCTGTTCATTTCTTTCCAAATTGAATCAATATCCACAGTAGTGGATGCTTCAACTGATGACAAAATCTCGGCAGTGTTAGATTCTTTAACTTCTTGATTCCTTTGGTTTCGCGTCTTAATTAATCCTCCCTCAGTTGATTCAATCTTGGAATATTGTGCATTCTTAATCTCTTTTTTGGTTTCTTTCACTTCATCATCCTCAAAATCTGATTCTGAATTGTTTTCTAAAATAAACTATTAGTATTTTCAATTCTCAAAATCTGTTGAATTATAATACATACCTTCGTTATCTTTATCAGGAACGTAGTCTTCATCATCGTCTTCATCATCATCTTCCTCTTCACGTTTCTCCTTCAAACGATCATTTTCGCGTGTTTTACTTTGTTCAGAAGCGGTATCTTCAGTGTGCCTCATTCTTAACCAATGGTTGAGCACGAAATTTACTTCTACGTCCTTTGTTTGTTGATTTATAAACAAGTCAAGTTCTTGTGGTTTGTGTTTGGAATTTGTTGCACTTAATTCTACCCGCAAAAACAATTTGTCCGGGTAAAACACGAATCTTTGAATTTGAACCCAGGCCATCAGCAACAACAAATACCAGTACCACAACAACTCTTGACATTTCCTCTCCAGTAGTAATTTTATTAAACTCCCTCGCCCCTGATGTTGAAGCGCAAGAACGAAGATCAGGACACTCTTGAAGAGACTCAGACCAAAAGAGTCGCCATTGATGCGGAAATGCTCGATCATCAAGATCAACAGTTGGACAGAGATCAAACAGCTCCACTTCTTCAAAAACCAATATACAATGACACTGGTGATGAAAGTATCATACCCCAAAGATCAACTCCAATTTCGTCTCATAAAGTTCAAGGAGGAGATGATCCAACTTATATTCATTTGAGAATGCTTTGTCCCGTTAAAGAAGCTGGTTTGATTGTTGGTAAAGGAGGTGAGAAAATTAGCTCATTGAAAGATAAATCTGGGGCAAGAATTAACGTTAGTGAAAATATTAAAGGTATTTATGAAAGAGTGGTCCATGTCAGAGGACCATCTGAAAAAGTTGCTAAAGCTTTTGGTTTAATTACTAGAGTTATTCTTGATGAACCAGAAACCCCTAGTGCTCCTGATGCTAAACAATACGTTTTAAAATTATTGATTCCTCATCCAGTTATTGGCTTTGTTATTGGTAAAGGCGGTGCCAAATTCAGAGAAATTGAAGAACATTCTGCTGCTAAGTTGAAGGCAAGTGATCAAACTATGAGTTATTCAACCGATAGATGTCTTTCGATCACTGGAGTTCCTGATGCCATACATATTGCTACTTATTATGTTGCTCAAACTATTAGAGAGAACAAAAAGCAAACCCACAATACAAAAATCATCTTTTATAACCCTGGCAATTCAAACTTCATGATGAATCCGTCTGGTGCTACGGGACTTCCTCAAGGAGTTCCTCCATCATTTCCTGGAGCTCCACAATTTACTCCAAACTTTCAGTTTCAAGGATTTGGTAGCCCTCATCCTCAAGCTCCACCACAATTTACCTCAATGATGGGAATGATGCCTACTCCAATGGGTCATTGGCCAAGTTCTCAACCTTCTCATAATCCAGCAATGCGTCCTTTGAAACCCTATGGTATGAACCAACGTAATAACAATGGTATTATTAACAAGAATGGTGGGGTTATGGATATGCCTGCATCAAATATTAATCATATTTCTTTTGCATCTAATACTATTCCTCAAGGCTCTGCACCACAAGCACCAGCTAATTTCCCTGGAATTCCTACATTGCCAGCAATTTCACAAGAAATCTATATTTCTAGTGATTTTGTGGGATCTGTTATTGGGAAAGGTGGTAAAAATATTAAAGAAATTAGAGATAGTTCAGGCTCACAAATTAAAGTGCAAGATCCAGAAACCACTTCACCAAATGAAAGAAAAATTTTACTTATTGGAGGTGCTGTTAACAATCAAATGGCCACATATTTAATTAATAATAGAATTGAATCAGATAGACAAAAGAACATTTTAAACGGTACTTTCCAACAAAATAGTAGTGGAAATTATCTTAATTTAACTCTGAACAAAACTGAAACTGATGTCTGAATAATTCTCTTGAAATTATTTGAACATTAAAAACTAAAACTAAAAAATTTGAAAAAAAAAGGATGAAAAAAAAGGAATGAACTTATTTTGAATGACTGGTTATTTACTTTTTGTTATTGATTATTACGTGAGGTAATGGTTATTATTACATTGAGATTTTTTCTATTAATTGTTTCTATTTTTTTCTTTGTGTTACTTTTAATTTTAATACTATTTTTTTTTGGCTTCATTTTGAAATTACCTCAATTCCGAATGATTCTTCTCTATAATTTCTTTTTAATTCAATGTTTGTCTTCTCTCTTTCTATTCTGTTCAATTTTTAATGTTTTCTTTTCCACTTCTAATTCCCGTTTTCATTTCCATTAGAAAAGGATATTCACAATTCCCCTTAAAATCATTGCATTGTTACATTAATACCCCATTTTGATAGAATTTTTATGATCATTTGTTTTGTTTACGCTTTTTTGCTTCTTTTTTTCATGTCACTAAATTGATAAATTCAAATAAAATTAGAAAAAAACTTCAAAAAAGAACAAAAGCAAATACATAAAACAGCGTAAATTACAAATCTGAACATTAAAAGAATTTAATGCAATATAAGAACATTAAAAAGGTTTTGCCACTTTTCTTTTCTCTAAATCACCACTTTTAACTCCTACCATAGTTTCATAATCTAAAGGATACATAATTTCTCCCCAACCACTATGAGTTTTTGCCAAAACCACTCCTAACTCATTCTTAGCAGTGGATAAAAAATAATTTGTACCATCTCCAATATTAATAACTTCTGCCTTAACAATATCCATGGGCATAAAACTTTCTACTACTTTGACTTTATCTTTTTCTGTGGCTCTAATATCTTGTGATCTAATGATTCCCTTAAAAGTTTCTCCTAACTCTGGCCCAAACACCTGTAACCCCGCATTGGTGGCTCCTAATGTGGATAATAAAACATTTGATGAACTAATTGATCCAGATCCAGCATTTGATATGAAATCAGATGATCCATTAAATGGTCCACCACTACCAATTCCTCCTTCAGATAATAAAAGACCTTCGTCATCAATAGAAAGAATCTCCACGTTAACTTGTTTGGGAGTTAGGCGAACAATACGACAAATCACAATATCTCCTTCTTTTGGGGTCTTTGCACTTGATTGATGAATTTTTCTTTGATTAACTTTGACTTCATACTCCACCACTGGAAGGTCTTTTGAATTTGTTGTTGTCGTACTGTTTTTTTTAGTTATTTCGGGATATCCCATAACGGTTGAAGAAATAATGGAGACTTTTTCACCATTACTGATTGTAACGGTTCGAAGAATTGTTCCAAATCCTGGAGTATATCGACGAGCCTGTAAGATTTTCCCTGATTCTAAAGTATCTTGATCATATTCAGGAACAATTGGTTGTCCAGGAATCACTTTTTGAGGGATTTCAATTGACATTATGGATTACTTATATTATTGGTTATTAAAATATTTTGTAATGTTGAATTAAAATTTTTTGTAGTTGGGTTTGATGTATGCGATATTATGCAGGTGTCGCATGATTGTTGTGATAAATATAAATATTCAACTTAATTACTCAGTGTATTCAACAATTAGAAGTTATTGGTTTTTATTAAATTTTGATCTATCCTTATTCACCTAATAAAGGAGTTTCTATTTTAAAGCATTTGATCTGGTGTTTGAAAACAAAGTTGATCAGAAATAGTTTTGGCTCTTCCTTGTAGACATATTCAATAGGAACTATTCTATAAAGAGTCTTTAAATTTATATACAGTACACACCTTTCAACGGAATGGTATTGTTTTTGCTAAAGGCATTTTAGGTTGTTGTCTTAATGGTATAAAAGAATTTTTCTGAAAAAGAGTTGTAGATGCTCTAAAGAAGGAATAATATCAATAGAATATGTCAAAATCAAGGCTTGACAGGTGAAAATGATTGAGAGTTTCGTTCCAGCAAACAGGTTAAGATATATATAGTGGTGTAGTTCTTTTTAAATCAACCATGTAAAAACATCCTAAAAAGACAAATGATTGGAAAACTATATTTTGGCCACAGGAAATAAAAGTAGTGCATGAATTAGTTGAAAAACTACTTTTTTGGTAAAATAATAGGCTATGATTGAACATATCTTTCATATGTCAACATTAACACTTTGCTTAGAATTAATATTCTGTTAAGAAATGATAAAATTTTTCAAAGAATCATAATGCTTCAAGCAATCATGTCAAAACTTGAAGACATTTCGAGTCTCACAACCGTATGTCTTTGAACATTTGAATCAATAAGTAATCTTTGCTAATGATACTTCCTTGTCTATAACACTTTTCCAAAACAGAAACCAATTGAATTACTATTCACATGTTGGGCTTGCAAGCTGCGGCACGGATGTGTTGTTTGAAATAAGGTGTGGGTGTCGGGATTCTTCCTTGCCCAAAATAATATAGAGATTACCTGACGTAATGCAAATTGGGGGCGATTGATCAACCGATTTTCAATTCAAGGGGGTCACCCGGCTACCTCAGGTCGCCTATCTCCACGGTGTTGCTTCGCCCCAACAATTAGTCCACCCAAGTCCCGCGTGCAGAATCCCACACAATTCAGAACAATTATCACCATACTGGATTTGATTCAGCAAAGCAAACAATTATCGTCATTTGAGCCACCATTACATTCCATATTATAAATCGTATAAAAAGGTTCTTTTCATCCAGCTCTTTTTTGATACCGTTCTTTTTATGTAATATTATCAAACGCTCACGGTCTTTGCAATCTGCTAAACTGCCTCAAACCAAAATCACTTTTGCTTGCACAGTAAAAAAGAAATTTAAGAAAAATTTAGCAGGCCCAAAAAAAAAAAAAAAAAGCTCGAGAAGTTTATAAACAACTGATTTTCCTTTTTTTTTATCCCCCATCTTGCTTCAAATCCATCAATTTATTCACATCTTCCCTCTACAATCCATACGATTAGTATCTATTCCTATACAATCACTCACTGACTCTTCTGACTGGTTCAAAAGTGTTGCTTCCGTTCTTTTCCAGCATTTTCAAAGCCAGGATTCAAGTTTTTTCTCCATTTTTGATTAATTTAGCTATTTCATTGCTTTAAATTGTCAAAGCAATTATTTTATCCTTATTAATACTTATATTGTCTAAACTGTTATATTATCCCCTCTTTCTGATACAAATCAATCGGTTAATTTAATACCAGTTTTAACAACATGAAGAAAGAATTACGTTTCCTTATATGGACCCATGTGGTGATCATCTTATTTTTGGTTTATCAAGTTCGAGATTTGATCACTCTAATTTATGATGATACTTTCCAAGATTCTTTATCATCGATCGATTTATACCCTCCTCAAAATTCTCAACAATCAAAACCTGAGTTAATTCCAAAAATCATTCATCAAACTTATAAAACCGCAGAAATCCCGGAAAAATGGATTGAAGGTCAACAAGCTTGTGTCAATTTGCATCCAGATTATCAATACATCTTATGGACTGATACAATGGCTAGAGATTTTATTGCTGATCATTATCCATGGTTCTTGAAAACTTTTGATGGTTATAAGTATCCAATTCAAAGAGCCGATAGTATTAGATATTTTGTTCTTAATCATTTTGGTGGTATTTATATTGATCTAGATGATGGATGTCAAAAGAAATTAGATCCTCTATTAACCGTCCCTGCTTTTGTCAGAAAAACTGCTCCTTCCGGTATCAGTAACGATGTTATGGGAAGTGTTCCACGTCATCCATTTTTCCAACAAGTTTTGGATAACTTACAAAAGTATAATTATAATTATATTGTTCCTTATATTACAGTGATGTATACCACTGGACCATTGTTTTTATCAGTTATCTGGAAGAGATATAAAAGATGGGGTGTCCCAGAAAGTGGAGTGGTTAGAATCATTTTACCTGATGATTATAAAAAACACTCTTATTCATTCTTCAAAATTTCTAAAGGTGATTCATGGCACCTTGGTGATGCTGAATTCATCAAATCTTTAGCTGGTCATATTTTTGAATGTGTTGTTCTTGGTACTTTATTTGTATTATTCATCTTTTATTTGGAATATCGTCTCTATGTTTGGTTAGTTAATGGTAATTATCTGAGAATTCGTAACCAAATTTATAGTTTACTTCATATTTCCGTTGATGAAACCAATGATTTGAATAATGATTCAACTGACTCTTTACCTCTTTTTATTGAAACCAATCCAAGTATTCATCGTCAAAAAAATATCAATAAAACTAATTCTAATTCCATGTTAAAATTAGTTGGTCTTCAAAGTACATTATTAGATCAATTCATTGGTGGTAACAAAAAATACAATAGAATTAGAAAAGATAGTAATATTATCTTACCAAATGTTGACATTGAATTAAATTTCAGAAATGAAGATTAAGTCAATCCTTTCATGCATTAACGTTCAATAATTATAGTCATTATCATCTCATTTGCTTTGCTATAATCATCATGATGGTTTATTATTGATTTATAATATTATTATTTACCTGAATTCGATGGTTACTTGTTTTTTAAATTTTTTTTCCAATTTTCACTTTTATGTTTTGTTCCTCTTTAAATTTTGTTCACTCATTGCAACATTTGAATCATATATTTTTCACGAATTATCTCATTCTTTTTTTTTCAAACAAAAAGAAAACAAGAATAAAATTGTTATAAAATAGCTCCATCTATTTTTTTGATTGTTTATTTTTTTTGAATTTATTTCATGTTCTACTCAAGCTAAACTATTGATTCTATTTCATTACTATAATGCTTTTCAATGGTTTTTTTACTTTAACACATACATCTTCTATTACTCTTGGTTACTTTTTAATGTTAAACTTTTTACTGCTATTATTGATGTTTTTTACTTGATAATTTAATTTTTGGGCTGTTCTACAATCTCTCTTTAAATTTTTTATTTGAAAAAACTTACTTACTGACAAATTTTCACAATCTTTACAACTCCTCAATATACATTTTTATTTGCCTTTTTGATTAGTGTCAAATTGTATTCGGAAAGTCGATTAGTAAATTTGAGACATTTAAAAATGGAGATTTCCAAACATCCATCGAACTGATTGTCTCCATTGACAACCATCCTTTAATATAGAGTTTTCAACCTCTTTATAGTTGTTCAAATATTTCTGGCATTGTGATATATTCAAGAAGATTTTGTCCATAACTGTAATATACTTGTAGTCAAAATCTTCTTCTGTATTCGAGTGTTGCATGCACTCTGTTGTACTACTATTTATCTATTACTCAACAATATATTGTCATTGCCAAAAAGATACCTTTAACAGCTCCCTCCACTTACAACAAGTCCAAACCCAAGAACCCAAATCTTGACTTTATTCTTCCTCTTTGCTCGTTGATCCGTCTTTCTAACCTTGATTTTTAAGTAAGGAGCTGATTTTCTTTGAGTTTTGATTCCTTCGCCATGATCATTCAATGAACTAATCTTAGAAAAAACAATCATAACTAAATCGAGAAGCATAACTTCTTCCATAGTTACCAAAAATTTCTTCAAAGTCTTCAATATTTGGAAAAAAATAAATGCAGTACTCCAACAAGTATCAATTCTTCCTAATAAATCCATTAAATTTTTTGAAAGCCGCCAACTATGACAATAACATACCCAAAAAAAACTTAGATTTGAAAACTCGTAATAAATTGTTGCGATTGCAATCAAAACTCAACAATTTAATCAATTATTTTAATCAAATAACTCCTCATGATGGAAATTTTTGATTGGGTTAATAATTTACAACTTAAAAAAAATATCATTTTCACACGATTCTCACCTGAAAAAAATAGTTTTTTACACGAGTTAACGACCATGTTTTCCTTATAGCAATCCCAATTCTTTTTGATTCCAAACATGTGAGATAAATGATTATTATATATAAATCATCAATTCCGGGTGATGAATTGTGGTGTATGGGTGGCGTCTTGTTTTTTTTTCCTGAACATTTTTGTTGCCTCCGAAATTATTTCGTGAAGCCAAGCTGCGAAAAGGTTACTCAAGACAGAAAATCAAAAACTTTCATTGTAATTTATTATATAAATTTTTGATTATCAATATATTTATCTTATACAGGGATTTTTTTGTGATTGTTTTTGTGTGATTCATTCAAATTCAATATTGTTTTAACAGTTCAATTCAAAGGAATATCTAGTAATAATGCAAATTTTCTTCAAAGACTTTTCCAAAAAGAAGCATCCAATTGATGTCGAGTCATCTGACAGTGTATGTTTATTGAATTCATCTTATTTTTGCTGAGAATGAAAATTCATTTACTAACCCTTATTTTAGATTGAAATTGTTAAAGAAAAACTTGGGTCTGTGCTAGACATTGAAGCTTCAAGATTTAAACTAGTTTATAGTGGTAGAGTCTTACAAGATGGTAAAACTGTTGAAGATTTCAAATTGAAAGATGGTGATCAAGTAATTTATATGGTTTCTAAGGCTAAGGCTAAACCCGCTCCAGCTCCTGCTCCAGTTGTTACTGTCCCAGAAACTTTGACCACAGAACCCCGAACTTCTAGTTCTGCAGAACCATCTAGTTCTAGTGTTCCAACTAATACCTCAACCACCGTTAATCCTGCTACTAGTAATGAAGAACCATCAACAGGTATCAGAACTGGAGATTTCACTGCTGGATCACAAAGAGAACAAGTCATTAGCAACATTATGGAAATGGGTTATGAACGTCCAGCGGTTGAAGAAGCCCTTATTGCTGCTTTTAATAACCCAGACAGAGCAGTTGATTATCTATTAAATGGGATTCCAGAATCTGCTAGAAGAAGTCAACAGCAGCAGATTCCAACTCCAGTTCAACTTCCAAATTCTACTCCTCAAACCAATACTCCTGCAGCGGAAAGTACAACTGAAGAAACCACTGGTGATAATTTATTTGAACAAGCTGCTGCTCAACATAGTACTGGAGCAAGTGCTCGACCAACTGGGGGTCAAAGTGAACAATTATCTAGATTAAGAGAGTTGATTGCTGAAGATCCAACCATGATAGATTCAGTTTTAACTCAACTTTCTGCTTCTAATCCTGAATTTGCTAGATTAATTCAAGAAGATCCTGAAAGATTTGCTCAAATGATTTTGAGTGAAGAAAATGCTGAAGATACCGAGATGACTGGTGCAGCTGATGAAGAAAATGTGGTTAGAATTAACCTTACTCAAGAAGATGAAAATGCAATCAATAGATTATGTGAATTAGGTTTTGATCGTGATACTGTTATTCAAATTTATTTTGCTTGTGATAAAGATGAAGAAGCAGCCGCAAATTTGTTATTCAGAGATTGAAACTAATCTTTGATTCATAATGTCACTTGTTCAACTTTTTATTTTATATTTTTATTTGAAAAAACTTCTAAATTAAGCTATTATAATCATGATCCAATTTTTTTTTGTTCTTCAATTTTGTAGTGATTTTCTTATTATTATTATTTACAACAAATTTAATGTTAACAATATTTTATTTCAAAGTTATTTACAAGTTCTCATGTAGACATTTCAATTTTCCATTAATAATCTTCCATTATTTATATTACTATTTTTTTCAACAATTCCCCAAATTCTATCCATTTTGATTCCTCCAATATCATCTGAGATTTTATAATATCTTTTATTTCCCATATCATCAACATATTCCCAACAAATTGAACCATACAATGTCTTTGTTAATTTCAATTTGTCTACTTTAACTAACTCATTATAACATCTTTTCCCTCCTTTATACATTTGTTCGAATACTAGAGTTTCATTTTCTGTTAAATTTTCATATGTCTGGGGAGATTTGGTATTATCATATAGTCTAAAAATTTTTGTAACATGTCCTTTTGTAAAATAATCCACAATAGGGAATGGTAAAACTGATAAGGATGCAATGATGGCTGAGATTTCTAAACTAAGGTATGAACCAGCATAAACCATATAAGAAGAATAAGAACCAAGAACTGCAATTCCTAAAGAAACTCTTTTGATTAAAGAAATATAACTATTTGATGGGGCTTCATAGATAGGAAAATATCCAAGACGGAAATTTGAAGGCATTAAAGAGGAATAAAACATTCCTGGAAGTCGAATATATGCTCGACGATCTTGATACCCAGGTTCTGATTTAGCATAAGCTGAGGATATAGCTGCTGGATAATCTGCAATATAATTGTTCTCATCTCCTTCTAAATTCTTCTCAGGGACCTCAGATTTGTTAAACAGAATCCGAGAAGGCTGAAGTGTGGAAACTGCAGATTTTGAGAAGAATCGACGCATTAACATTGTCTCAAAACACCACTATTACCGATTCTTTTAGGACTTTTCTGTATGTTCAGTTTTGGAGGTTTGAGTGAGTAAAGGCCTGCTCCATAGGATCACCCTACCGGAAGCGCGTGAAAAATTTCAGCAACAAAAAAAAACAAAAAGAATTCTTGAATGTTCTTCCTTTGGAGTCGCCTTCCAATAGACAAGTAATCGACTAGTACTGTACAAGACAGTCTTTTCTCCCGTCCCCTGTCAGTTTACTCTTCCTTTTTCTCATCGTTACTATTTGCATCACGAGCATTCACCCACTTTTGGAAACACGAAAATGGACGCTGATACCACCACTAATTTTATTCCTGAACATCGTCGAACCAACTTTAAAAATAAAGGAAGATTCACTGCTGAAGAACTTAGAAAAAGAAGAGAGACCCAACAAGTCGAATTAAGAAAACAAAAGAGAGACGATGTTTTGGCTAAAAGAAGAAATCTCGATATTGTAAATGATGATTCCGATGATGAAAACAGTGATGATGATCAAAATTTTTTACAACATCTTGAAAATGAATTACCAAAAATGATGCAAGAACTTCAATCAAATGATTTTAATTCTCAATTACATGCCACCATCAAATTTAGACAAGTTTTATCAAAAGAACATAATCCACCAATTGATTTGGTTGTTAAAACTGGTGTTGTTCCAATTCTTATTGAATTTATGGGACCAGAACAACAAGAATTATTACAATTAGAAGCTGCCTGGGCTTTAACTAATATTGCTTCTGGTACTTCTGAACAAACTAAAGTGGTTGTTGATGCCGGAGCCGTTCCATATTTTGTTCAATTGTTATATTCAAGTTCTATTGAAGTTAGAGAACAAGCAATCTGGGCTCTTGGTAATATTGCTGGTGATAGTTCTAATTTCAGAGATTTTGTTTTGAGTTGTGGTGCAATGGCTCCAACTTTATCATTATTTTCTTCTGTTAAAATGTCATTAATTAGAACTGCTACTTGGACTTTATCAAATCTTTGTAGAGGTAAAAATCCTCAACCAGATTGGGATACTGTTAGTACTGCTTTACCAACGTTAGCCAAATTGATTTATTCCACCGATACTGAAACTTTAATTGATGCTTGTTGGGCAATTAGTTATTTAAGTGATGGTCCAACTAAAGCTATTCAAGCAGTTATTGATGCCAGAATTCCAAGAAGATTAGTTGAATTATTATCTCATGAATCTAATTTAGTTAAAACTCCTGCTCTTAGAGCCATTGGTAATATTGTTACTGGTAACGATTCCCAAACTCAATATGTTATTAATGCAGGAGTTTTACCTGCTTTGGGACCATTGTTAAATAATAGTAAAGAATCTATTAAAAAAGAAGCTTGTTGGACAATTTCAAATATTACTGCTGGTAATACTGATCAAATCCAAGCAGTTATTGATGCTAATTTAATTCCTCCATTAATTAATGTTTTGGAAAGTGGTGAGTATAAAACTAAAAAAGAAGCATGTTGGGCCATTAGTAATGCTTCAAGTGGTGGGTTAACTAAACCAGATCAAATCAAGTATTTAGTTTCTCAAGGATGTATTAAACCTTTATGTGATTTATTACAAATTGGTGAAAATAAAATTATTGAAGTTGCGTTAGATGCTTTGGAAAATATCTTGAAAATGGGTGATATGGAAAAAGATCTTACAAATAGTGGACATAATGAAAATGCCATCTATATTGAAGAAGCAGGAGGAATTGATAAAATCTTTGAATGTCAAAGAAATGAAAACGAAAAAATTTATAAGAAAGCTTATAACATTATTGATAAATATTTCAATGAAGAAGATGAAAGTATTGAAGATGGTAACATGAATCCTGTCAATAATGGTGATTCTTATGGTTTTGGTCAAGCTCAACCACAAGGAGGTTTTCATTTTTAAAACTTTTTTCCACATTTATGATAACTTTTGATTTCAAAAAAAATATGATAAAGATAAATTTATGGAACACATAAATTTTTTCACTTTTTCACTATTGAAAACTCCTCCTTTTTTTCCCTCTCCTTTTTTAATATCACTTTTTACTCCCTTTTTTAGTTTTCTAAACATTAATATATCATTGCCTCTTTCCTTTTTGAGTCTCCTTATTTTCTCTTCATTTTGTTAAACAACTTTTTTCTCCCCCTCATTTCGTTCTTATATTTTTTAATTTTACTTATTTATTATAAACATGTGTTTTTTTATATTTGACTTACATTTCCTCCTCTACTTTTTTCACGTTGTTTTATCCCTCATTCATAAGTACAGGTGATTAATCCTTTTCTCATTTTTTGCTCTGATATCAACTTTTTTACATATTTTTTCATATCATTAAATTTACTATTATGTGCTTTTTTTACTTAATTGTCATGTTGATGTCATTTTTTCTTATTATATAAAACTACCAATAATTTGATTGCTAAAATTTGCTTTCGTTTTATTTCAAGTGATCCTTTTTCTATGTTGATAACATATATTCAATAAACGATAATTTTAATTATTGTGTGATTCGTGTGTTCATGAGAACAAAATGGTACAGTACAGTAAGCCCAAAATTTTTGAGGACTGAAAAATTTCTCGTTCCAAAAAAAATTCCCACACAAACAAAATTTAAAACAAAACAAAACAACACTAAACTAAATAATATCTAACCATGGTGGAGTATGTTTGGAAACCTGAGGATGCTATTCCTCAAGAAATTAAACAAAGATTAGAAACCACCAAAATTTCATTATCTAACTACGTTATTATTTTTCTTGAAATTATTTCCCTATTGAAAAAACAAAGAAGAACCGGTTGGGTTGATTATAATATTTTGGATTGTGAATCAATTAGTGATCATATGTATCGAATGAGTATCATTTGTACTCTTTTACCTAATGAAGTGGAGATTAGTAACAATGAAAAAGTTGTTTTGAATAAATCTCGATGTGTGCAAATTGCGGTGGTTCATGATATGGCAGAAAGTTTAGTGGGCGATATTACTCCAAAGGATGAAAAAATTACTAAACCAGAAAAACATTATCGAGAAATCACCACTATGAAATATTTAACTGAAGAATTAATTGAACCATACAATAAAATCGCGGCCAGAGAAATTATGGAATTATGGTTAGAATACGAAAACATCTCTACAATAGAAGCAAGATACGTTAAAGATATTGATAAATTTGAAATGATCTTACAAGCTTTTGAATATGAAAAAGAACATGATAAAAAAATCAATTTGGAAAGTTTTTATGAAGCGGTTAAAAGTATTAAAACTAAAGAAATTAAAGATTTGGCAGATGATGTTTTGATACAAAGAAATGATTATTGGAAATAATCACTTGGTATTGATATTTAATATTCATAGATGTTTTAGAAATTGTATTTCTAATTTGTAAATAAATTGATTGCTTATATTGTATAAATAAGTGATGGCATAACGTGACTGTTCACGTGCACCTCAGAGAAACGATAACATTTCTTTTATAAGAAAAAATCAAAAGCGCTAAGACGTCATCGATCGGGGTAGATTAATAATCGAATAATACGCTTATTTTAGTAGTAATTGGTGGGTTTAACACTCAATTGAGATAAGGGAGCGGGTTAAAATGATACGGACGATCATAAATTGGATAAAAGTGGGACTTAACTAAAGCGGGACATGAATATTGACGTTAATAAAAGTGGTGATGATGATGTATTGTTGTTTAGGAGTGGTTTTGCGGAAGTAATTTTATTAAATGATTCGTGTATTAATAAGCGGAGCTAGAAAAGAAAAGTGGAGCAACTGTAGATTTGTTTTGGTTTCTGGATCTTGCCCCGCCATTGGCGTTGTAGGATGGACTTATGAAGACTCAAAAATTAAATTAGGAATTCAAAATTTCCAACAGTTGCCCTGATTCTGGCTTGTTTTGCTGTTGTTATTGATGGCTATTCTGTGACAGAGGAGTGTGGGGTACTTTTCTTCTTCCGCTTCCACTTCCATTTTGGCTCGTTACTATATAAACTCCTTTGTATTCCTTTATTTCCCCAGCTGTCTTCCCAAATCTTCAATACTCTACTATCCACTTGTTGTAATGCCCGAATCTTACACTGAAGACGATTTCATCGTCAAGGCTCATGATACTTTTATCGACCAAGAACAAAAAATTGAAACAGTTTCTACTACCAACTCTGACGGAAGATCCACTAAATCTAGACTTACTCCTGCTGAAAAATTTCCCAATATTGATGAGAAAAAGGTTCTTCGAAAATTGGATTCTAGAATCTTACCTCTTGTTTCTTTATTATATCTTTGTATGTACTTTTATTTACTTCTTTTTTCAAATTTTGACAATTATTACTAACTAAACAGTGGCTTATTTGGATAGAGGTAATGTTGGTAATGCCAAAATTGAAGGAATGGCAGAAGATTTACATTTATATGGAAATCAATATAACGTTTGTCTTACAATTTTCTTTATTACTTATTCCATATGTGAAGTTCCATCTAATGTTTTGTTAAAAATGACTAAACCATCAAGATATCTTCCATCAATTATGGTTGCTTGGGGGATTACTATGACTTTAATGGGAGTGGTTCATAATTATATGGGATTATTTTGGGCGAGATTTTGTTTAGGAATCGCAGAAGCTGGACTTTTCCCTGGTATTGCTTATTATTTAACTACTTATTATTGTCGTCATGAATTTCAATATCGAGTTTCTTTATTCTATGCGGCTGCTTCACTTGCTGGTGCATTTTCAGGAATTTTAGCCTTTGGAATTAGCAAAATGGATGGGGTTGGAGGTTATGCTGGTTGGAGATGGATTTTTATTCTTGAAGGTTTATTAACCGTGGTAGTGGCAATATTTGCCTTTTTCTTTATCAATGATTATCCACAAGATGCAAAATTTTTAACCGAAGAAGAACGTCAATTTGTTATTTATAGATTAGAACATGATTCTAATAGTGATAGTCTTGAGGAATTAACCGATCATGAATCCTCGTTTTTTGAAGCAGAAGTTAAAGAAAAAGGGATGAAATATTTTTTACAAGCCATTAAAGATTGGCAAATTTATATTCAAGTTTTAATTTATTATGGAGTTGTGGCTCCAACTTATGGAATTAACTTTTTCCTTCCTACCATTATTGTTAATCTTGGTTATACTTCTGCAAAATCTCAATTAATGTCAGTCCCTCCATATATTTTTGCCTCGATTTTTTCTGTTTGTTTGGCAGTTCTCGCTGATAGAGCAGGTAAAAGATCCCCTTTTATTGTGATTTGTTTTTTGATTATGGCAATTGGTTACAGCATTACTCTTTCTTGTGATCCAAATACTAAGCCAGGAGCCATTTATACTGCAACATTTTTTATCGTTACTGGTGCTTATGCTGGTTTCCCAGGGGTTATTTCTTGGTTAGGTAATAACTTAGCTGGTGATTATAAAAGAGCCATTGGAATGGCTTTACAAATTGGTTTGGGTAATTTTGGAGGAACTTTTGGTTCAAATATTTATAGAAGTCAAGATGGTCCAAGATTCATCCTTGGTCATGCAATTGCTTTTGGATTTGTGGCTTTGGGACTTGCGGCAACTGCAGTAACTGTTTTATTATATTTACATATAAATAGAAAAAGAGAAAAGGAAATTTTAGAAGGGAAGTATAAAGCTTATACTAGTAAACAATTGGCAGAAATGGGAGATAAAAACCCTTATTTTAAATACAGAATTTGATGATGGTTGATTTTTTCGTTGATAGTTACTACTTTCTATAATTTTTTATTTTGTTTGTTTAAGTATTCTTTCTTGCTTCCCATTTTTTGCTAACAGTATGTGATTTTTTATTAAGTGTAATTTTTTATGTTAAAAGCTTTTGATGTGAAATTTACTCCAGTTGGATACATAAACTTGTTAATTTAATGAATACTATATAATAAGAACCCATAATGACCAAATAATGTTCAAAGTTGAATATATTTATTATGTTTTGACGTCAAATAGTTATAAACTGAGAACCCGGATATCTTCTCCCAAACTCGGCCCGCCCCCGTAACACAAATAAGATAAAAACCCCAGAATTTACTTCAAAAAAAAATAAAGATCTGAATAATACATACAAAAAAATGTCTGAATTAACTGGAGCTCAAATCGTTGCTAAAACTTTGAAGAAGTTGGGATGTAAAGTGGTTTTTGGATTAGTAGGGATTCCTGTCATTGAAGTAAGTAGTTTGATTTGAGTACAATTGGGGGTTAATACTAACAATGTTAGATTGCTGATGCTTTATTAGAAGAAGACATCAAATTTATTGGGTTTCGTAATGAACAAAGTGCATCTTATGCTGCTTCCTGTTATGGATACTTGACCCAAACTCCTGGGGTGTTATTATTAGTTGGAGGACCAGGAATAATCCATGGATTATCAGGAATTTACAATGCTCAACAAAATCATTGGCCATTATTTGTAATGGCAGGATCAATTGAACTGGAAATCAGATATAAAGGAGGTTTTCAAGAATATGATCAATTGTCTGTGATGAAACAATTTGTTAAGTTTCAATCAAGACCTCAAAAATTGAAAGATTTACCAAGGTTAATAATAAAAAATTGGAGAAACTGTTGGTTTGGAACTCCAGGAGTTTGTTATTTGGATTTACCCGGGGATATTATTGTTAATAAAGATGATGAAGTATTTGAAGAGATTGAAAAAATTGAAAAGATTAGTAATGTACCAAGATTTATAAGTATTAAGAAAAACTTAAATAATGCTGTTGAAGAAATCAAAAAATCAAAGTTCCCATTGATAATCATTGGCAAAGGATCTGCTTACTCTCAAGCTGCTAAAGAAATCACTGATTTTATTAATCAACATCAAATTCCCTTCATACCAACTCCGATGGGGAAAGGAGTTGTTAGTGATTTACATGAATTAAATTTATCCTCTGCCAGATCTTTAGCATTAAAGAAAACAGATTTGATCCTTGTTCTAGGAGCCAGATTGAATTGGATTTTACAGTTTGGTAATGGGTTTTCAAAAAATGTTAAGATTATACAGATTAATCAAAACCCTGAAGAGATTGGAGAAAATTGTGATATTGAGAATTTAAAATTAGGACTAGTTGGAGACATTAAAGAAACATTGAAAGAATTAAACATAATTGAATCTTTTGAGGGTTATAAATTTGATACAAATAGTATTTCAAAAGAAATTAATGAAAAAATACGTAATAATAATAAATCATTAATCGTTAAAGAAACTTCACCGTTAATCAATAATCAATTAAATTATCACATTGTTTATAAAACCATTAGAGAATCTCTAAATAATAACAATTTATCTTCAAATACAATATTGGTCTCCGAAGGAGCTAATACAATGGATATTTCTCGATTAAGTTTCCCCATCTTAATTCCTCAAGGCCGATTAGACGCGGGTACTACTTCAGCTATGGGGATTGGACTAGGTTACGCCATTGCTGCTAAAGTTAGTAATCCCACAAAATTGGTATTGGCAATTGAAGGGGATTCTGCCTTTGGATTTTCAGCAATTGAAATTGAAACTGCAGTTAGGTATAATTTGTCAATGGTTATAATAGTTATGAATAATAGTGGAATCTATCATGGAATTTCTAGTCCAACAAAGTTTCCCAAACCGATTGAATTATCAAAAGATGTTCGCTATGATTTGATGGCTCAAGGTTTAGGAGCCAATGGTCATTTAGTGTTGAATATTGATGATTTGTTGAAAAGTTTACAAGTTGCAATAGTTGGTGGAGTTCATGTTATTAATGTGATTATTGAACCCGGTAAAGAGAAAAAAATTCAATTCAATTGGCAAAAGAGCTCAAAATTATAAATGGTTTAATGTATTTTAATAGTTTTTAACTAATATGTAAACTTTTCTACATAGTTTGAAAAGGCTCTCCCTAAACTGATGAGATCAATTGAAATTCAAACAAATCAATTACAATTAATGACGAAAATGAAAAATTAATTTTTCAGTGGGTAAAAATAAAAACGAAGAATAGTAAACTAAAAACTAAAAGAACAATACAAAAGGTTAAAAAAAATTTAACGGATAATTTTAAACAGCTTTTTCAGAGTTATCACTACCATAATTAGTTTCACGAATCTTACTTGGATCAATTTCACCATGTAATTCTTCTGATAATTCTTCCAAAGTTTTTCTTTTGGTTTCTGGAATCAATAAAGATGTGAAAATACCCAATAACATGAATAAAGCAAAGATTTCCATCACATGAGGCAAGAAACAATTAGGTTCGTCTTTTGAACAACCATGGTTTTCCAAAGTACCAATAGCAGTTTGAGCAACAATAGCCCCGATCTTACCAGAAGCCGCAGAAATACCATGAGCAGTAGATCTATATCTAGTGGGGAAACATTCACCAGGAACAATAAAAGTGGTGGTATTTGGACCAAAATTTTGGAAAAATTGTGCCAAAATATAAAAGGCTAATAATCCATGTTCACCTAATTTATGATAAGCAAAACCAATAACGCAAAAAATAATAGTTAAAACAATAAATCCCATTAACTGAATTGATTTTCTCCCAACGGTATCAACCGTAAAGACGGTAAACCAATAACCGGGAATTGAACCAGCACAAATTAAAATCAAATTACCAGCAGCAGAATTATATAATTTATGATAAATGTTTTTAGATGAAGCATAACCAATTGTTTGTAAAATAGAAGCAGTATTTAAACCTAAACCATAATAAGCAACATCTAACATAAACCAAGAACCAGCAGTACCAAGTAAAATTTTCCCATGTTTCCATTGACCAAAATGTCTCCAAAAATCATTCCAAGAAGCTTTTGGAGGAGTATAAATGATTTCTCTTGGAGTCTCAGTGGCTTGTAATACTTCAATTTCTGTTTCTTTAGCTCCACCATGTTCACCAGAAGCAAATTTAAGCGCATCAGCAGCAGCAACTTCAGTGTTATTAACAACATCGAAAGTATATCTTGGAGATTCAGGAATCGTTAATCTAAAATATAAAGCTAACATACCAGGAACACAACCAAAACCAATAATTAATCTCCAAATGGTATCTAAAGCTCTTAAACATTTATGATCACATAAGGCAGCAGTATCAGCATAAACTAAAGAATCTTTATAACCAGCAATTGCAACAATTGCAACAATACCGGCTAATAATTGACCCCAACCTTGATTAGCAAAGACAGCCCCCATAATGGCACCTCTCCATTTAGTGGTGGCAAATTCAGAAGAAATAATGGAAGATAATGGATAATCACCACCAATACCAATACCCATAATAATTCTAAAAAAGGTTAAAGCGGCGGTAAAATTAATAGCGGGGGAACTACCAAGCATACATTGAATAATGGTAGCAGCAATCATGATAATTAATTCAGTACCATAAATTCTTTTACGACCAACCACATCAGCTAACCAACCAAATAGTAATTGACCAATAACCGTACCAACAGAAGTGGAAACTTTTAACAAAGTATTGGTAGCAGTTGGAATTTTACCCTGATCCCAATAAACATAAGTTAAAGCGGTGATCCCCATATTGATGGCAAAAATATCATAAGAATCGGTCATGAAACCAACCCCAGCAACGGTGATTGCTCTGATATGATACCAACCAAATTTAGCATTATCGATTTTCTCAAGAGCCAATCTTCTTCTTTCCAAAGGATCAGTGATATGGGCAAAATCATTGGCGAAATTGTGGAAAGCAGCATTACCACCCTCGGTCTTTGCGATGGGGCCAGTAGTAAGAGCAGGATTAGCGTCGGCCATGGTTGAAGCTTAAGTTAATGGATACTAAGAGGAAAAAAGGTAATTTATAAATTGGTACAATGGAGGAAATAAGAAATATTTAAATGCTTGGTGGGCTGGGGCCCAGCACACGTTGCCTGCCTAAAGTGGAAGAGTAGTAAAGAAACGGCGACAACACAAACAGCTTCACACGTTCTCTGCTGCTTATTTCAAGGACTGAACTTAGTATTAAGGAAGCTTGCCAGTTGTTGTTTTCTTTCCAGTTAATGTAAATAGCTGATTTGGTGAACATTCATATTGGTTCTTATGGGGGAGACTTCAATTTTCTGAAAAATATAATGAACGCCAATACCCAGTATTTTTCGATCTGCCCACCTCCTTTGGTGTCAATCTAATGATTAACTTATTGGCCAAGTATTCAATTCATTCGTAATATAATAGAATAGTCAATGCTTTTCCAATATTAGCGTGAAAATTTTCTGCTCCCTTAATATAAACGTGGGCGTGAGCAAACTCTGCTGAGTGGGAAAAATATTGATTTTTCTTACCGAGAATTCCTAACCAGTTTTCCGAATTTAGAGATCCTTCTTTTCTTTTTGCTACAAGAGGCCTGAACAAGAATTATTTAAACGTAGTTTTCAATTCTTTCCCAAATTTGCTCGATCGAGGCCCTTTTCAAGAATGCCAACACATTTTTAATTAATTGTGTCAAAGGCATTTACTGTCACACTATATTAGAGCTCAGGAATATCTTGGGTTTTTTTTTTCCTGGTTCAGCAATTGGTCTTGTGGATATGCATGTCGGAATCTGGTTATTTATCGTGTGACACAATGCATATTTCATAGGTGTGGGGTAGGGAACCCCATTTGCTCCCCCACGTTGTTTACTCTTTCCAAACGCTCAACATGCAGTGAGAAAATTTTTTATTAAGAAACTTGTGATTTTTGACTAATTATATGTCTACGAAGGGTAGAATAACTGTTATTGTAAGCCCTTCTTTTCCTATTCCATTCTTATTTCCTTCAATGAAGCGCCAGTTTACAAACTAAATTTAAAATAACACTTTTAATTCATCAATTGAAACGTGTTTTATTGTCTTGAAATTTTACATTACCGAGACTCAAATTTTCTTTGCCAATTTACTGGTTGATGAATAAATTTATAATTTGTCATTTGGATTAGGTTATAATTTAAGTCATAAAATACGATCATGAAATGGGAAGAGACATCAAAAAGAAACCTATTGTTATTGAAATCCTGTTTGTTTCAATCATGATTTATTTGAAAGAAATTTTTTGAGTCAGAAGAGTTAATGGATATTACACCATTACTTTCTAAATTCAGCAAAAGTTGTGTAGAATTATTGAAGAAAACAAAAAGAAGGAATTTTATGATGTTTGGTATAAAACAAATTGTCAAATAACACAAAAAATAGTATAGGAAGATTCTGGATGGCAGTACATACTCCTATTGACTTATGTGACAGACCTCTATTGTTTGTCTGGAACAATAATTACATTTGAGGGACTTTCGTGAATAGAAAAGTTTTTGTTAAATAATTAACAATTATTATTGTTAAGTATTATTTTACTACTCATTCAGTTTGTTGTTTGGCGATGATCGGAGAGTTCAATCAATGTTGATGTTTGATGATAGTACAAATCTGACGCTTTGATTATGTATGATCAAAATTATCAAAAAATTCATGATCATTAGTTATTGATTATGATCAAATATAAATAATGTTTAACAATTATTTACTAATTCATATTTTGAAAAAGAGAAACTTGAGTGTTTATTACGATGAGACTAGCATTAAACAGAGAGAAACAGAGAAGTTGGTGAGGCTTGCTAAGACTTTAAATCAGGTACTGGATGAAAATGATAAGGAAGAATCAAGCCAAATTTAAATCAAAAAGATTAGATCTATAATTTAATTACGGCTGATTAAAAGTTAAGATCAAGACAGTAATTTGATGTATATGTTTTGAAAGTCATAATGATACAATTTATTGAAATGTTTAATTATTATGGGAAATTCACGATTTGCGTGGAGTGCTCCAGCGAGACCCTTCGCTATATACCCGCTTCATCAACGACTACATCAAGCTCGCATTTTACAGCGTTTGTAACTTGGTGAATGACGAATACGAAGAGCATGATTTGATGATTTTGTTCATTGATGTTCTTCTATTAAAACTATTATTATTTTATTGATAATTAAGAAAAACATTTGTCACAAGTTTTTCACTTCGTGGTCAGCAGATGGTTCCTTGTATAGTTCAGACTATCTCGTCAAAATAATGATATTATTGAATCTGACATATAAGTTAGAGATTTCAATCATTTATTTCAAATTATTACTTTAGTCTTATTAATTTACAAATCAAGATTTGATCAGCGATAATAATGAAAGGGTTATTGTTATTAATGGTTATTTCTCAAAATAACTTAAAAAAACTAATTAAAAAAATATTGGTAAGTAAGCTTTGGCACGAAATTATAAAAAGATAGAATTATGGGGTAAAATAAGTAAACTATCAAATAGTTATATAGTTTGTAAATAAAAAAACGGATTTGAAGAATTAAGGGATAGGATTATTAGACTTAAAAAATAATGATTAGTATAACTAAACTTTAGACTTCGGTAAAATTCAATTAAGAATTCAACATCTTTCTAGTCACCTTAGATTTTGTAGTATTGATTTGGTCTATGGTTGATTAAATTGTTTTGTTTTTGCTATTATTTCTTTTTCTCGTTAAATGTGTTTCTAAAATAATGTTTTTTTTTTTTGAATATTAAATGATTATAACAAAACTTAACAAGCTAATAAAGCAGCAACAAGACCAACGGCACCTAAACCAGCAGCATTCAATTGATTAGCAGCGTTGGAACTTTCAGCTTTCATAACAGCAGTGGCAGTACCTTGTTTAGTTTTATCAAATCTACCATATTTATGGGTACCAGTACTAGAAGACTTAGAAGCTTTTTGAGTATGATCAAATCTACCATATTTGTGAGTACCACTACTAGAAGATTGAGAAGATTTTTTAGTATGATCAAATTTTCCATATTTGTGAGTACCGGTGGTGGTAGTAACGGTGGTGGCTGGATGTTCTGGACCAATAGTGGTGACTAAAACACCGGTGATGGAAGAGTAATCAGCTTTAGCTTTACTTAATGGTAAACTGGTGATGGTACTAGTGGCTTCTTCACCTTCTGAATTAGTATAAATACTAACAACTTCGGCTGATGGAGTAACGGTAACTGAAGCTGAATCGGTAACAGTCACAGTGGCTTCTTTGGCCATAGCAAAAGCAGCTAAAGAGAGAACAGCTAAAGAGAATTGCATTGTTAATGATATCTAAAAACTTTCTTGAAAAGCAATCAATTGTTAAAAGGAAAAAAATATGAGGAATTTTTAGAAATTTTATTTATTTTTGTCAATTCAAGGAAAAAGCGGGAAATCCTACGGGGGCCCATAACCGGTCTCTCAATCGGGAAGGGTTGCAGCTGATTAGGGAAATTTCAATTTCAACTGGAAACTCCGGAACCAGCAAAGTTTTGAATGAAAAGTTCAATTTTACGGTTATAAATGGAGGGAAAGATTAATTTGAAGATTGTTTTGAGTTACCAACCCGTTCCGATTCACTAATTGATAGATTATCGAGTTTATTATCAATGGTGGGGGAAAGGAATAACGAATATCCATGGGTGCTCGGCCGAGACCGAGCATTTATCCAGTTTTTGTTCTAATTTGTGTGCGACATTTTTCTAAATTAACTGT
Organism: Saccharomycopsis sp. FM-2023a; assembly: GCA_037355385.1. Taxonomy (NCBI): domain Eukaryota; kingdom Fungi; phylum Ascomycota; class Saccharomycetes; order Ascoideales; family Saccharomycopsidaceae; genus Saccharomycopsis; species Saccharomycopsis sp. FM-2023a. The sequence goes on from JBAKFZ010000017.1 coordinate 64,571, forward strand.
AAAGTAAACAAAAGCATCCAATTGGATACCAGCTTCCGATTACGTAATTTTTAAAAAGAAAACTAAAACATCACGTGATGTGTCATGGGTCATACGCACCTGTTTCCCCGAGCTGCCATCAAGGAATCCCGGTATTGGATATCCGCCCCAGTTCTTCGGGTCCGATTAACTCAACTTGAAACAAACAAACCCCAAAAATCTGATGATTCATATTTCTATCATGAATTGAATCTTTAAGATATTAATTGATTTGAACAAAATGCTTAGGCGCTGTTATCTTCGATCAACTTTCAAACCTCTAATAGATAAAAGGTCATATACTAGTTTCAAAACAATAACCAATCTACCATTAGATGTGGACCATACAACAACAGACCATAATTATGTTCAATATTTGGCAGAAAATCTAGAGGAGCTAGGACCATATCCTACCTATTCTAAGTATGTTAATCCATTACATTTCTATCAAAATACAGTTATGAATCAGTGGAGTTCTAAAAAAGCTCATCCAATCACTTTACAACATTTGGCAAATTATGGTAAAAAATTAACAAAAGAGAAAATTCTAAGTTCTGCTAATTTTGTTAGATTAGAGTTAACTATTAGAATTGCTAAAAAACTAAAAGATTTTCAAATTTTACCGTTTGCTGCCATTAGTAATCATCATTTAGTTCGAGTTTATGAAAGTTATTATAATATTTTTGAAACTTTTAGAAAGATTAGACCAATTACTAATCTTGAAGAAAATGATAAATTTTGTATATTATTGAGTAGGTTGTTGACAGATAATTTATTAAGTTTACCTCATTTAATCATGGGAAATTTAGAATGTTCAATTGTGGAATCAATGAGTCAAAAAAGTATTGATGAATTTATGTCATCAACTCTAAGGGCAAGAATTTCCAGAAGATTGATTTGTGAAGAACATTTATCTTTAACTGATAAATTCAAAAATAATTTAAAAAACATTGATATTGAATCTGATGATTACATTGGAGATATTTTTTATAAATGCTCTCCAGTTGAAAATTTGAAATATTGTTCTGATAAAATTAAGCAAACTTATAAAGAACTAAACTTTCCAAATGAAGGTTTTTTATCACCAGATTTAATTATTAAAGGTAACACAGAAATTAAATTTCAATTTATGGTAACTCATTTACGCTATTTATTTGGCGAAATTTTAAGAAATTCTTATGATTCAACCATTCATAACTTTATTGCTATTAATGCTGATAAATCCAAAGAATTTTTCACTAAAAATAAGCCTCCCCCAGTAGTGGTAACCATTATTGATTCTAAAACTTCAATTAGTTTTAAGTTCAGTGATCAAGGTGGAGGAGTTAAAGGACTTTCATTAGATGAAATTTGGTCATTTGGGAAAAATGAAGTTAGTGCTAGAGAAAGTTTAAGAAATTTTCATAAATTACCAGGTTTACAATTAGCAGCAGATTATAATCCACCAAATTTAAATATTTCAGCAAAAAAAATTGAGTCAAAGATTCTAGAACCCAAAAAAAATTTAGAAATTGCTCAAGATCTGTCTAGTTCAAACTCTTTAGCGAGTACATCATTAGGTGGTCATTATAACGATACAAAATTCATAAATCACAAAGTTCCAGACTCTTTACAAAATTTGATTGAAAGACCATCAAATTTTAAGTTAAGTTTAGGACTTGCAATGTGTAAAGTTTATGCTGAATATTGGAATGGTAACATAACCATGAATTCTTTAGAAAATTATGGAACTGATACTCATTTAACTCTAGAAAAGTTGGGGATTAATAAAGAACCAAAATTAGATAAAGCTTGAATTATGACATTTTTTTTATTTTATTTATTTGGTTGTTTTTAATGAATTGCTTTTATGTTTTGTAATGTAATTTATTTATCAGGATTAAAGCATCATGTGTTCCTTTTTCAAAATTTTTTACGGTAAATACAAAATAACTTAAACCATTTCAATCCATAATGTTGTTTTATACAAAGATCTTCATGACTTATATGATAATATTTGACATTTTTGGAGAATTGTGTTTTAAATATTAATAGACTTCATGAAGAAAAGTATTGTCACTTTTTCGTAATTAATTTCTCTGAGGAGATTGATGTATAAAAAGAGATGATTTGTTCGAAAAGAAAACAGTTTGATAAATGTGAATTTCAACAAACTCTTCATTTCCTAATCTTAGCGTAGTCAAGATGGTCCACAATAGCAATTTATAAATCTTTATTCCAGAAGGTAAAGAATCACTTTTTTTCGACTCAAATCTATTAATTTTCATAACAAAATTATAGCTTTACTGAATCTTTATACCTATACAAGATTGACTACGAGTTTTTTTTGGTAGAAACAACTGAATAAACATATCCAACCGCCCAAACAAAAGCAAAAACATATATCTATAACTGTGAATTTATTTCAAATAACTATAGATAGGTCAATTAAAAAGATCCGTAAAAAAGTCACGTAAGTTTTGACATCTTGACACGTGATGTATTTTTTTCATTAAAAAACTACTAAAATGTCTTTCAACTGAACAACTATAGTAACTTGTACTGATTAACAAAGAATTTACTAGCTTAGTTACAATTTTTAGTTTTAGTACAAGAAGTTTCATTTACTAATACAAACCAAGGAAGAGAAAAGAATTTTAATTATTATTTTGCAATCTTTTCAAAGTTTCCATTAAACTGTGAATATTACTTGGATCAGTATTACCAGGCGGATTAGATCCATTATTGTTGCCATAGGGACTGGGAGCAGATTGGTTAAAATATTGCCCTGGTGGGGGTTGTTGTTGTTGCTGTTGTTGTTGATAATTATTCGAATTAGGAAATTGATTATTGTTAGGAAAAACAAATTGATTATCATTAGAAGAAACAAATTGATTACTATTATTAGGAGGAAACTGATTACCACCATATTGATTGTTACCATATTGGCCATTATTACTATTACCGTACTGGCCATTACTGTTACTACCATATTGGTCATTACCATATTGACCATTATTATTATATCCAAATTGTGGAGGAGAACTACTGCCATTAAAAGAGTTTTGAGGAGGAAGAGGTGGTGGTGGTGGTGATTGATACCCATTTTGTGGAGGATTAATCATATTTAATAAACTTTTCAAAGAATTTTGATCCATTCCTCTTAATTGATTGATTAAATCAGGATTAACTTGAGGTGGATTAGGTGTTTGATTCATGTTATTGTTAGAGTAATTATTGATTGGGTGAGCTCTATTATTATTACTATTATTATTATTATTATTATTATTGAATCTTGGATTTCTTTGACCAAGAGGAATTGCATTTGGATTGGCAACTCCTCTATTACTTCTTGGATGAACTCCATTACTATAATCATTTCTTGGGGATCTATTATTGAAATCAATTCTGTTTTCCTCAAAACTACTATTAGTTGTTTTATTTAATTTTTGATTTTTTAAAGCAAGTTCCTCTTTAATATGAATAGCTCTAATTCGTTGTTGTTTTGCTTTTAAAAACAATTCAATTACAATAGCCACTGAAATATCTTGATATTCATCAAATCTAATTCCTCCATCTTCAGTTTTTTCAAATATTTGAGCATTTAAACTTGAATCGCTTTCGACTACCACCACACCATCCACTCCTCCATAGCCAGCATCTGTAATTAATGATGGTAAAGCATGAGGAGATCTAATGGTTGTAACATGATTTGAAAGCCCATTATTATTTAAATACTCTTTTAAATTATTAACCACGTTTTGATCAGCAGTTTTTTGAACAAAAACTTGACATTCAACAGGTTTTTTATTAAAACGATTTAATGCATTGTGTCTTGGTTTTTTCAACACATTATTATTATTATTAAAACTATTGTTAGTTCGATCTTGTGGATCAAATCTTCTAACTCTTTTAGTTCTCGAATTATTTTCATGATCATAATTTTTATTTTTTTCATCAAAACCTGAAGTTGAATTCTTACTATTAATTCTTTTGGCATTTTTGGAAACTTGTAAAATTAGCATTTGTCCATGTAATGGAACTCCACTTTCTCCTTTAATGGCATCTAAACATTGTTCACTATTTCTGAATTGGCAAAATCCATAATTGTGTCTGATATTAATTTGTAAAACTTCTCCATATTGTTTACAAATCCTCCATAATAGTTGTTTACTAACAGAAGATGTTGGCAAATTTCCAATAAATAATCTACCACCTAAAGGAATTTGATCAATTTCTCCAGACGCTGTTAATTCAATTTCTCTATTAATAAACTTGTTATATTCTTCATGTTCTTCTTCAGTTAATGGTATTTTCAAATTAGGTCTTTTGCAAAATGGATTAGAGCTCTCTTTACTCTCTGATTTACTTTCATTATTAGATGAGTTTTCAAATATTTTGAATTTTTCATCGCTTGGATTCTTAGCATATTCAGCAATTAAAACAGACTTACTAAGTTCATCTAATTGAGAAAAAAGAGGATGTTTGAGAAACGGAACGGTGGTTAAGGTAGGAGGAGCAGTTGGTGTGGTTGTGGCTGTTGTTGTTGTGGTATTGGATGTGCCAGTACTATCATCAGAGAGTTTGTCATCTTTATTGTTGTTATCAACGGTTTCTTCAAAAACATTTAAAGGATCATACTCATCTGAAGCATCAGAATCATCGTAACGAATTTTTTCAACCTCAAAATCTTTAGCTTCAGCTTGGGTCATAGCATCTTGAGAAATTTCTTCAATTTCGTTATTGTTATCTTCTTCACTTGTCTTAGTATCGTTATCTTCACTTGTCTTAGTAGGGTCGTAATTATCATCAGATTCTTCAGGTTTATTATCAACATTTACTTGATTAGTTTCTGAAGTTTCGGGCTTAGTTAATTCATTGTCAAGTGATGGTAGGTATTCATCATTTTTATAATTACTAAAGGTATTTTTGTGATGGTCATTTACTAAAGGTAGATTATTATGGTCAACCAAAACAGCTTCAGAAAGAATAGTGGATACTTCCTCGGACATTTTGAAATACAGGTATTAACAATATTCTATGGTTTTAAGGGTATCAAAAAAGGTGGTGAGGCCTTTCTTGACTTTAATATAATCTTTGTGTAAACACCTGAAAATGCAAAAGATCGTAAAATAGAACTTCTTAGAATGATTTATTGCGCCCTTGGTTGCAAGAAAAAAAATTGTGTCATTGTTATAACACGTGTATGGATTGAGGGCTGGTTTTTCATTAAGAAAAACATTCACGCGCATTTCTCGTGACCAGATTTTGCACCCATTTTTTTATTTTTTATTTTCCTTTGAGTTGGGATAATTTTACTATGAGAAAATTGTGTGTGTGTGAGCGGGCAACAAACCATTTTTTTTTTTTGCAGTAGGCCCTACTCTGAGGAAAAAGTTCAGTTTGAAATTTTTCTCTTGAACAATTGGATAGAATCAATATCAACAAAGTTAGTTAAAAATGCCTACCAGATTAACTAAAACCAGAAAACACAGAGGTAACGTCTCAGGTATGTAGAGATTCATTGAGAGTTGCTGAGTTCTATGAGAAAGATATATTATAATATGTTTAAGATGTGAAAGATTTTTTAGAAATTGTGAATAAAGAAAGAGTTATCTTTAAATAGTGAGAGGGGTTTGATTGGATGAGTAAAGGTTTATAAAATTAATTTTTGATTGGGATATTTATTTTGAATTGTTTTATGCTTAAAAAAGTCAAGATTCTATGGGAAAGATTTTATAAGAAGATCATCAAATAGGTAAAATCAACATATTAATTGTTTTATTATCTAATGGCGCTAATTACACCGATACATGTTATTAGATACAATAATAGAGTTATTTATGAGTAAACCCAAAAATGTCGATAATCAGAAACTGTCAATTCCGAAATTATCCATAAATGAAAAAAAAAAGACAACTTTGAAGATTCATTTATTTCCTTTCACATTATCATAGAAAATAATAAGATCATCATAAAACTTTTTTTAGAACCATTTTCAAAGTACTAACAATTTTTATAGCCGGTAAGGGTCGTATTGGTAAACACAGAAAGCATCCTGGTGGTCGTGGTAAAGCTGGTGGTCAACATCATCATAGAATTAACATGGATAAGTACCATCCTGGTTACTTCGGTAAGGTTGGTATGAGATACTTCCACAAACAACAAAACCACTTCTGGAAACCAGTTGTTAACTTAGACAAATTATGGTCTTTAATTCCAGAAGATAAAAGAGATTCTTACTTGAAGAGTTCTACTGCTTCTGCTGCTCCAGTTATTGACACTTTAGCTGCCGGTTACGGTAAAGTTTTAGGTAAAGGTAGATTACCAGAAGTCCCAGTCATTGTCAAAGCTAGATTTGTTTCTAAATTAGCTGAAGAAAAAATCAAGGCTGTTGGTGGTGCTATTGAGTTAGTTGCTTAAATCATGTATACATAATCATGTCTCTGTTTTAATAAATCAATAAAAAAATAGTTTGACGTAAGTATTCAAGATCTCGTATCAAAACATAGTTTGACAATTGAGTGAGGTAAAGAAGAAAGATCTCCGGACAATCGCTGATGAATATGAGCTTCATATAAAATATATAAGTGGAATTGCTTTGATATAGTATTTTTCAAATTATAGTCATTATCCAGAATGAGTATACTTCAAAGTACTTAATGAACTTTGATGTATCCCATGAATCAAGGATAAATTTATGCTGAAAATAAAAATGCAGAGAAAACTTTTCTCCGGTAACAAACTTTTACGAATCTTTTAAAACAATATTTAAGCTTATACTGCATATCTAGAGCTATTTTGATAACAAATATTTTGCTGAAATGACAATCTTCAAGCTATTTTTACAGTCCTAATACAGCTAACACATTGTATCCTGGGAAAAGACTAAATTTGAGTAAAATGTTAATGTTTTGACTCAACTTGTTTTTGGATTGTTTGTTTTTCCGATCCACACTGTCTTCTACAGTAATAAATTCTTCGTTGTCTTGAACTATACAAATCATGCAATATATTTAACTTTTAAAATATTTGAGTAACACCAACTTGTAACATTTTCAGCAATAACTTATTGAATCTTAATGAATATTATACTAAGATGCACTTCTATCAATATTTCATTACCAACTGTTATAAAAATCTGATTCAGTCTCAGTAATTTAATATTTTCCATAATGTTATTCTAGAAACTTCATGCTAAAAATTTTACTGTCATTTAGGGGGTGCATCGCCCCCTTTTCATATTACTAAAGCTGAATAACGGAAGACAGAGATCATGAACATGATCAATTGCAAATAATTTCACATTAATAAACCATTAATCAGCTAAATAATATTAATTTCCTCAATGGTATTATTCTTAGAATGATCTAGAGCGCTTTTTATGGATCTAGATTGTGTTTTCGCGGAGAATAATCCATTCATCTCAACTTACTCACGCTTACGTAAAAATCAAATATTATTGGCTATATAAGCAGAAGATCCCTGATGCTCTTTTTGTAAAAACAATTTTTATTAGAAATTCTTTCCATCAATAGTTGATTTTATTATTATAACTTTGAATTATTATCATGAATACTAGATCTGTTCTTAAATATTTCCTTGCTCGTGAACAAGCAGAAGGTCAAGGAGCAAGAGTTAGAAGATCTATTGGCACTATTAGTCTTAGAAACTTTACTCCATTTTTAATGTTGGATCATTTCAATGTGGTTCCTGGTCTTGGTGGTTTTCCAACTCATCCACACCATGGTCAAGAAACTATCACTTATATAACTCATGGTGCTATGGCTCATGAAGACTTTACTGGTAGTGCTGGTATTCTTTATCCTGGTGATTTACAATTTATGACTGCTGGTAAAGGGGTTGTTCATAGTGAAATCCCAGTCAAATTAAAGGATAATCCAAAACAACCATGTATTGGTATGCAATTATGGGTTGATTTACCAAAAGAGTTGAAAAATTGTGACCCTAGATACAGAGACTTGAAAGGTGATAAAATTCCAATTGCTAAACCAAATGATAAAGTTGAAGTAAAAGTCATTAGTGGTACATCTTATGGTGTTGGATCTGTTAGAGATTTAGCTTATACTCCAGTTTGTTATTATCATTATACTGTCCAACCAGGTGGAGAATTTGAACAAGAAGTTCCACAAGACTACAATGCTTTCATTTACTTGATGCAAGGTGGATTATCTGTCAATAGTAGTTCATATGAAGAGTATAATGCTATTTTCTTCAATAGAGATGGTGATTCTATAAAAGGTTCTGTTCCGGAATCAGCTTCAAAAGCAACTGAATTTGTTTTAGTTGGTGGTCAAGTGTTGGATCAACCAATTGTTCAATATGGACCATTTGTAGAAACCTCCAGAGAAAAAATCCAACAAGTTTTCCAAAACTATCAATATGGTATCAATGGTTTTGAAAAAGCAAAAACTTGGGATGCTAAAATTGACATTGGTGTCAATGAAGGTGATGTGGTTGGTAATAAAAAGGCCGTTAAGGATGAACTTTGAGTAATATTTGATTATCTTTTCTTTACTAATTTGTGAGTTTTCTTATCGATTTTTCATTACAATGACTTTTGTACTATATAGATATAATTCAAGTGGATTTTTTTGAGTTCTAAATCCCAAACTGTAAAAAAAAATGTTATAAAAGTATGGATTTATGAAAATCTATGACACGGTGATCAGGTGTTTGGGGTGTGGGTGTCGCATGTGTCTGTGATTTTTCTTTGTAGAAATGTGTGGAAGATTTACAAACGTCCACAAACACAAAGCCAGCCATCAAGAGAAACGTCAACTGGATCTTGTCCTTTGGAATCAGCATATTTGGTATCCCAAAACCTCGAACCACCTTCTCTCTTTCGCTTGATCTATTCTGTTTTGCAAAATGTCCAGTGAACAATTATCGGCACCAGAAACAAATTTAACGCCATCTTCACCATCATCACCATCATCATCATCATCATCTATCACAAGAACTTTGACCTCTCAAGAAATCTGCAAGCTACTCGAAGATGGTTATCAAGACTTCATTATTGATGGAGATAATGATTTCCTCTCCTATTCTATTATAATTGATGATAATATCACCAGATCCGTTAAACTAGATAGTGATTCAAGAAGCGAGATTTTGGAAAAATTGCTCGAAATTTTGACCAAAAATGAAGAATTGATAGCTAATATTGGTTGGGATCTTCCAAGTATTTTGATTAAAAGTCTCGTTAGTAGAGAACATATCACAGTGGGGGTATTGAGTGGTGATAACACATTAAAAAGTTGTTTCAAAATCTTTGACTTACTAGCTAAAAAAGGTAATGCCAAAGAATTATTTTTGAAAGGTTGTGAATTACTTGAATCATTGAGTTTTCAAGACGAAAACGAATATTTGGAGTGGATTGTTTATACTTTGAAAGATGGAGAAACTGATGTTCATGAAGTTAATTATATTGATGATGATACCAAAGAAAAACTTTTAAATTTAAAGTTCCATACATTATTTGAATTGACTTCAGCATCTTTTAGAAGAATCAAAACAAATTATCCTTCCAAATTTCTAACCATGTTCATGAGCAGTGTGATTAAATTCTTCAATAATAATGTGGTGTATGTTCTCAATACTTTAGTTGTTATGAGAAGAATCTATACATTTTGTCGAGATTATATCTCACCCACCCCGAATGATGTTAATTTGGATCCAAAGATTCGTGAAGATGAAGAATACTTACAATCAAAATTATTGTTAAACTTTTTAACTACTGGGATAGAAGTTGGATGCAAATATTATAGGCTTGATTTAACAATTACTTACTATCAAAAGTTGGTGGAAAAGAATGTTGAAAAGAAATATCAAACAAGTAGTAGTCCTCAAGGTTCACTTGTTTATAATAGAACTCTTGTCAGAGATTCAATTTCTCCGCTACTTACAAGATATTATGAGTTATGTCAATCTTATGATCTTGATATGAAGCATGTGATCGAAGATGGAATTTTACAAGATACCAGAACTTTGTATAAAGTTTTACAAAATACTGTGGAGTCTCAAGGCAAAATTATAAACTTTGAACAAGAAGAGGAATTTGTCAAACAAATTTTTGAAATCACTAATAAAGTTTTTGGTAAAGCTATTAGTGGTAGTGTTGAAGATGAAGAAATTGATAGCAAAAAACATATTCCTGTTAATTATATTGGAACTTTTTATATTTTTACTTTTGAATATTACAAACAGCTAATTGATTCAAATGATTCAAAGACTCTTTTTGAGTCTAAGAGATTAGCCCTTAGTATGGAAGATTTGATTTTTTTAAGTTTAAGGTATTTGATTCCTGTTTTAACTATTAGAGAGCTGAGAAATAGCGAGACATTGCCATATTCAAGAGACCATAGAAATCATCATGATTTACCAGAGTTTGAAGAAGAATTAACAGAAGTTGATGAGTTAAGTAGTAATGCCGGTGATGATGATGATGATGAAGAAAATGAACAAGAAAATGAACAAGAAGATAAAGAAACTCCAGAGGTTGAAAGGTATTGGAACTTCATTAACGCGAATTATAAATACAATATCCCTGAACATTACACTGTTCTACAAGATAGTATTTTGCTTTGGAGTTGGTCATATATTGATGAAAAATCAAATGAAATTAAAGCTTTGACTGTACCAGGCAGTGTCTCATCAATTTATAGCAGAATTTATTTGCAGTGTTTAATTTCGCTCACTCAAAATAAAGTTGCTCATTTGACAGGGGTGGATCAAAATAACAGATACTCTACATTTTTATTAGGTTTTAAAAAATTGGTTTTGACTTTTATTTTGAAATTTTTAACAGCTAGTCATGAAAAATTCTCTTGGACTTTTTTGGTTGGAACTTTAGAAAATTGTCCATATGTTCCTTTAAAAATCGATATGATCAATATTTTGAGGGATTTATGTTTACAAAAAAGAGCTGATGAAACTCAATTGAATGAAAGTGTTAAAGACTTGTCAATTGATAAAGATAATCAACCACCTAAATTACCCCCAAGACCAATTGAATTAAAGCAAGGTGAATATTATATTAATTTGAATATTTCTAGAAAGTTGACTTTATTAGGTTTGATTTATAGATTAGTTGATGATTTATCTGATGAAGATGATAATGCCACAATTGTTGGACATGAAGACTTATCCGAAAAAAATTCGAGCGAAGCATTTAATGAGTATCAATTATTATTATCATTTTTGAATTTAATCTATCATTTGAAAAAACAATTTTCTAAAGATGAACTAAGATCTTTATTAAATAAAGTAAAATCAGGTTTGGAAAAAGTCAATGATGATCATAATGATAATAACATGATTGGATTGTTAAAATTATTTAATGGTCAACTAGAAGATTATATTAGTAGATTGAATTGATTTGATAACATTTAAGTAGAGTATAAATTATGGATTTTTAATTGAAGCATTTTTTTTTTACAATTATAATTATATCTATATATAACAGTAAATTTTTTAATGAATGAAGTGAATAATAGCTCGTCTGTAATTTCAATTGTTTTATTAATATATTTTTTGAAAATAGAGTCAAACTACTTGATTTGGCAATTTTTTTGTCTGTCTGAGGGCGCTTGTTAAACCCAGATTTAGATTATTAATTATGTCTGAAGAGCAAATAACAATAAAATTATGCGAAAATGGCGTGGCGATGTTATTGATGATCTAAATATATCTATTGTCTTTTGTAGATATACCTCAATTTGGTAATTTGGCAACAAAATAATTATTCCTCTAATTAATATTTTTTCACTTTGATTTTTTTCACAAGGAATTAGAATTTTGAATATTTTTTTCAAAAAAAAAACAGCAAAGTTTTGTTGAAGAAAATGAAGTTTTGAATTGTTGCAATTTATTAATAACAAAAGAGGGGGAAGTTTTTACGATGAAATAGTAATTTGCAAAACCCGACCTTTCTTAGAACCCCAACGATTATTTCCCTTGTGACATTTACAACTCATAAAGTTTTCCATGGTATTGTCTCCTTCAGATTCATATATTTAATTTTTATCCTTTTTGATTGTAGTGATAATAATATAATTATTTAACAAAAATTTTTCGGTATTGTCTTGAATAACCGATGGTTGTATAGATTGGTAATAGAACCTAGATGCACAATGCAAAATTAGTGCATTGATTGACATCATACAGCCCTATTGTTAGAAGCTGAGGGGTTAACTCAGGGAACTTTTTAATAGGGGAATTTGGATATTTTTAAACAATAAAAATAAGATGACACTATTAGCTCCACGGGATCGTTAGTGTGGGTTTAGACTATTGTCGTAGACATGCCCCAATTAGGAAGGCGTCGAGAGAGTTCACTGGTAAAGCAGGGTCTCATCTCCACCTGCAAGACTGCTCAATAGCAAGGTGTATGGAAAAAGACCCCGTAATAAGAAAGGTTTGATAGTAATTAGTTACAAAGCAAATATTGTATTCAGGTGTTTGTGGTAAGGGACATTGATTTTATATTATATAGAGAATTTTGAAACCTCGCTCAATAAAAATGTAGAAAAATAAAAGGTTAATTCGTAAATTCATGAGAATAATAAATTCAAAAAAGCAGCAATAAAATAAAACACAAAGAGTTTATATAAGGAAAAAAAGCAAACATGTGAAAAAATGAATCAAAAAGTGTTCAATAATTGAACATGAAAGTCTCAAGATCATTTTTGTAAGTGGACGTATTGTGATTATTATTATTATCGATATTGTTGGTGGAAATAATGTTGTTATCTTCGTTAAATAGAGTGAAAGTCAATTCCATATCACTAAAACCGCAATCATTGACACCGTCATTATTTTCGTTTGAATTAAAATTATAGTACTTCATAAGTTCTTCATTATCATTAAAATATCTTGATGAGTCTACCCCTTCAAGAGATAAAACTTCATTTGTGAAAGACAAAGAGTTGGCAGATTCACAAGGACTAGTCAAAGCATTCACATTGGCCATACCACTATTGGAAGAAGATCTTGAACAATTGCTTGACTCAACATATGGAATGCCAAGATATGATTCTGAATAATAAAGTGAAGATTGTGTTAAAAATTTTTGCTTCTTATTAATTTTAAAATCTTCTTCTGCATCTTCGTCTTCTTCTTCAAAATATTCAAATTGTATACTTAGTGATCTTTTATGACTTTTCTTTGTTTCTGAAATCAAATAATTTTCTAACCTGTTATTTAAACTAGCAATGGTTCGAATTTCAAATTTATTCAAATCTTTGACCGTTTTAAATGATCGATCATTACAATAGTTGAGTCTTAAGAAATCTCCGAATGTTGTATCTTTTTTCTTTTTTATGAAATCCCCTTCCTTGATCTTTCTTTGTTGTTTTTTCTCTTCACTATAATATTTTCTGCCACTATAAATTTCAAAAGGTTCAGAAGAAATATAATTGAGTTCAATGATTTGCTGATTTTGATATTGATATAATGTAAATTTCAAAGAATAGGTACCTTTTGAATAAATACTCAAGTCAGTAAACTGAAATAAATACACTTTTTTATGATTATTATAATCTTCAGTTAATTGATCATCATCAGATCCTGGAACGGAAATCAATTGACCGACCGAAATTCTTGAATGATTATTTAAACCATCAGTTTCGAAACTGTCGGAACTATCAGAATGTTGAATTAACGAAATCTTCATGAAGTAATAACCCAAACAGTATTCAGTGATATCAAATAATTCTCCAAATCCATTCTTAACCGACACTGTTAGACCAACAATTGGATATGGTTTTATATATTTTCTTCTGTTATGATTAATACTTTTATTGCCAGAAGTGTTATGGTTCAGATTATTTGATCCAGTTTCTCTTCCATGAAGAGGGTTCTGAAGGATTTTTAAATGATATTGGAGATCAGAAGAGTTTAAACATTCACAATTTTTTGAAGGTTGAATCTTCAAGTTCTTCTTGTATCTGGTCATAGTGGGTAGCTTAAGTGGTCGTAGTAGTAAGAGCAGCCGAGAAATTTAGAACGTGGCCACGGTTGAGGAAAAGGTTATTGAAAAGGCCAGTGTCTACGAAATAAATGGGAGGGACTGGGGAGTTTATATATGACAAAAATTGTACTTGAATAGTGGTAAAAAATGCAAATTTAGAATTGCCCCAATGGAAGCATCTAATCCATCATCATATTGGCACATTTGCTCCTAATTGAGACACATCTTCTTTCTTTAGTGTCTTGTTTTACTTTTTGTGACCCGCAATACTATCCCACCTCACCATGCTCACACTACATGTCATATATTTATTGTAATGCAGCAGTTCAGGGCCATTCTTATCCATTAGTGATAACAGATATTCTTATACAGTCTCAAACGGCATCACTGGTTGTTAGAGACGTCATCTTGATAAATAGCTTGTTCTATTTGGAACGGCGATATGCTAGCTTAATTATTTTTTGTTTACGTCTGTGATTTGACACTGTATGGAAGTCTAAATTGTTCACTCATCTTCCCGATAGCGGGGAACAACGGATATACTGTGCATAAAGGACCGTGAGTTACCTTGTAGCACGTGGAGTATCACATGTACCATAATGGACAAAGAGAATGTGCGGACTGGTTGGTACCCTGCGGATAAAATGTTATTTCGTTTTTTTTTTAAATTTCAGCGGTTAATTAACTTAGCAGAAACAAGACAGATAATTGAGCATTCCTTCATTTTACCCCTTTACCCCCATATCATAAAATAATACTACACAATGTTTCTTCCTAGAATACTCTTCAGGAAGTATTTTGTATTGTCGGTACTTTTGACATTGATTCTTTTTATTTTGATTGGATCTTCTTCTTCGACTTCTGCAAATCCATCGAAAAACAATAGCAATAATGCTGATGATACTCCTTCAGCTGGTCAAAATATTCAAAATTTGATTGCTGGGAAAGAAGCCAATATCAAATTATGGGAAGCTTTTACCAAAGAAGATTCTCTTGGTGGGAAAGTTTATGATTATTTATTTAAAGGTGATATTGTCAAAGACACCTCACCATCTTCAACTACTAGTACATCATCTTCTGAGCCGTTTACTTCCACAACTACTACAACTTCAAAAGACTCGAACATTAAATTGCATCAATCCAAAACTGATGATTCTCTTGATTTCAAAGATTTCATTTATGATTTATTTAGTAAAGTTTATGAATTTGAACCAAAAGCAACTCCAAATCTAAAGAAATTTTACAAAACTGATGAAAATGGAGAAATCATTAAGATCAAAACTTCTGGAATGGATGATAAGTTTAATCCTGAAAAACAAATGTTCTCAATTAATTTTTTGAAATCAATCATTAATATTCCTGATGAATACGTCAGTGAATTGAAAAAACTTCATACAGGATTTTTGAATTACTTGTTGAGTTCTTTAAAACTACCTAAAAATTTTTATGAAAAGAATTCTAGTGGAATTGTTTATGTTGGAGGAGGCAAATTTACTTGGTTTGCATTATTATCAATTAAAAATATTAGAAAAGTTGGAGGAAAATTACCAATTGAATTATTCATTCCAACTGAAGATGAATATGAATATGTTATTTGCGAAGAAATTTTACCAAAATTAAATGCTAAATGTGTCTTAATGTATGATTATCTAAAAGATGATGATAAACATGATATATTTACAAAAATGGGTAGCTTTAAAGGTTTTACTTATAAATCTTTAGCCTTACTATTATCGAGTTTTGAAAATATTTTGTTATTAGATGCTGATAATGTTCCATATTATAATCCAGATATTTTATTTATTAATGATCCATATAAAACTTATAATTTTGTGGTTTGGCCAGATTATTGGCAAAGATCAACTTCACCATTTTTTTATGATATCGCAAATATTGATTTAAAGAAATTAAATCCTCATACTTACGATGAAGATTCGATTTCTTTACATGACTTGAATGGTACAATTCCAAATCCTTCAACTGAATCCGGTCAATTAATGATTTCTAAATCAAAACATTGGGATATCTTATTATTATCATTGTATTATAATATTTATGGACCAAACCATTATTATCATTTATTTTCTCAGGGAGCTGCTGGTCAAGGGGATAAAGAAACTTTCATGGCTGCTGCTACAGTTTTAAATTCAGAATATTATCAAGTAACTTCCAAAGTTTCAGCAATTGGATATTTTAAATCTGGTGAATACAGAGGTACAGCTCAAGGGCAAAAATCTCCAATTGAAGATTTTGAGTTAAAAAAACTGGCAAAGATTTTAAAAGATTATTATATCAATAACGGAATTTTTGATGATCTAACAAATAATTCTAATTCAAATAGTGATAATAATGACGAAGATGTTGAAGAAATTTTACCAATAATTAAGAAATTTGTGAAAGATGAAAATAGTTTGAGTGATTCAGAATTTGAATTGTTATTTAAATATAATAATTTACCAAATCCAAGAGTCTTTTTCATTCATGAATCAACCCCAAAACTTGATCCAATTCAATTAATCAAAGAAAATCAGTTTTGGGGTGATGATAACAAAAGAATCAGATTCTATAGTAATTATATTACAGGATCACCTGCTTTTTATAAATTTGAAAAACTTCAGATTGAATATATTTATGAATTTTTATGTGAAAAAAAAATGATTATTAGATTTATTGAAGAGCAAATATCTGATTTATATTTAAAAAATGATAAAGAATTCAAAACTAAAGAATTTTGTGGAGAATTAAGACAACAAATTCAATGGTTAGACGATCAAAAATAATATAATTTTCAAAAAAAAAAACTTGTTTTGTTGTTTACTTTTAATTTTTAATTTACTAATATAGTACGTTTTCATTAACATAGTTTGTAGATCGACATGTTGGTAATCTTGCAATGCACATTTTTCCAATATTTCTACCCCATTTTAAAATTTCAGAAATTTAGATTCCCTCAATAACCGAGTTGTCCGACTTGTTAAAAGTTTATTTGTAATAATCATCATCAAGCAAAATCCTTAAAAATGTGTCATAAATAATCCCGTCGGGGGTACTATTATCAATTTTTTTATAACTCAATAATCATTAAGTCATAAAATCAATCATTTTATTAGATTGAAACGGCAACAGATTACAGATGATCTAATCAGTTTTCAAATTATTTGACTTCATCGATTATTAATTAAAAAAGTAAAATAATTATTCATCTGGAAATTTACCACAATATTGGTCCCCGAGTGAAATACTGATTAGTTTTTGATAATTACGATAAAATATTTCATGTTTCAATAAGGAAAAATGAACGAACGGCATCAGCATCAGAATTTAAATTTTATGGAAAATATTGTCTCAATTTTAATAGTGTAGTAGATGTGCAAGCTCAAATTTTTCAGAAAATCTAAAACAAAACAAAAATCAAAAAAAAAAAACGAAAAATGTAACCATGTACAATTGAAAAAACTAATAACCTAAACAAAATGAATTCTATTAGGTCAATATTGAATTATTTTAGTCGATATGTTCGAAGTAAGAAGGTATTTGGATCAATGATAGTTTTATCAGTACTAATCATCATAACTTTAATAAATTTGTTAGAGATTTCAGAATCTTCCAATAAAGTAGAAGTTATTGAAGATAATAATAATAATAACAACAATAATAATAATAATAAAGATAATAAAAACAAATCTAATGACGAATATTTCGATGATATTATTCAAGAAGAAACTTCACAAACTAATGATAACACTCACACAATTTTTGATACCAATAAACATAAAAATTATTTGACGGGATTATTCGAAGAGTTGATTGATGTGGAACCAAATTTTGATAATTTACCATCAGATTATCCCAAAGCTCCAGAAATGGCTCCTTGGGATGATCATCCAATGTTGACTTATGAATACTTATCAAGTAGTTATTTAACAATAACTGATCAACAAGTCAAAAATTTAAAAGAAAAACATGAATTATTTATGAATAAGTTAAATGGCTCTTCAAGTAAATTATTTTTCAAAGATGATGACAATAATGAATTTTTTATTCCAAATTCAAATGGAATTGTTTATGTTGGAGGTGGGAAATATTCTTGGTTTGCGTTATTATCAATCAAACATTTGAGAAATTTGGGTAGTAAATTACCAGTTGAAGTTTATATTCCATTTGAAGAAGAATATGAAGTTGAATTTTGTGAAAAAGTTTTACCAAAAATGAATGCCAAATGTTTGAAAATGTATGAAATCTTAGATTTAGATGTTATTAAGAATTCTAAATTTGAAATTAAAGGATTTATGTTAAAATCATTAGCTTTGTTATTATCGAATTTTGAAAATATTTTATTATTAGATGCTGATAATGTACCTTATTTGAATCCCGATATTTTGTTTATTAGTGAACCATTTATTAGTTCTAGATTTGTGGTTTGGCCAGATTATTGGGAAAGAACAACTCATCCGAAATTTTATGAAATTCAAGGAATTGATTTAATCAATGAAAATTTGAATTTAAGAGATCAAGATGGAAAACTTATTTACAAAAATGAAAATGAAATCAAAACGAAAGTTCCATTGCATGATTTAAAAGGAACCATTCCAAATCCATCAACTGAATCAGGTCAATTATTAATTAGTAAGAAAAATCATACTGATGTTATTTTGTTATCATTATATTATAATATTTACGGACCCAAATATTATTATCATTTGATCACTCAATGGGCTCCTGGTCAAGGTGATAAAGATACTTTTTTAGCAGCTGCCAATTTATTAAATAAAGATTATTATCAAATTAAAACGGTTGTTAAAGCAATTGGATATCATAAATCAAATGGTGATTTTAGAGGAACTGCTCAAGGACAATGGAATCCAATTGATGAATATTATTTATTTAAAGCCAAAAAAGATTTATTAGAAATGTATTTGGAAGATTTTTGTGTTCAAAAAAAAATTACAAAAAATCAATTATTACAAAGTAAACAATATCAAAAAGAATTTGAAGAATATAAGAAAATCAAATTCGAAAGCTTGAAAATGTTCACAGCTGATCCGAATGATGAGAATAATGCAATCAATGAGTATTTTGCTAAAGTCTTTGACTTGAAAATCAAATTAATGTTCATTCATGAATCAACTCCGAAGTTTGATCCATTAGATTTGATTTTGAACAATCAAATTACAAATGAAGAAAATGATGAAAGAATCAGGTTTTATGAGAATGTTTTAACTAATGGAGAGTATTATTCATTTGAAAAAATGCAGTGGCAAAATATTTTTGATATGTTATGCACTAAAGATAAAAAAGTTTCCATGAAATTTATTGACGAACAAAAAAAGAATTTTGGGGATAAATTCAATGAAGAAAGTTTTTGTGATCAATTATCCCAAGAAATTGAATGGATAGGTAAAAATTAAAAGAACTTTAATAGAATATTCTTTATTAATAATTGTATTTGTTTGTAGACACTGCGAGCGGTCGCTGATTTGTAAGATTTGAAGTCTGGACCAGGTCATGTGATAGGGCCCTGGAAATGGTATAAAAGTGACAGTTCCCCCCGAAACTTGAGGTTTATTTTTTTATACTTTATAATTATATCATTAATTAAAACTCACTAAATATCTCACTATGGTTGCTGCCTCCTTTTACGATTTAGCTCCTCTCGACAAAGCTGGAAAACCTTTCCCATTTAGCGAACTTAAGGGAAAAGTTGTTATTATTGTTAACGTTGCTAGTAAATGTGGTTTCACTCCTCAATATAAACAATTACAAGAAATTTATGACAAATATCATGACAAAGGTTTAGAAATCATTGGTTTCCCATGTAACCAATTTGGATCTCAAGAACCAGGTAATGATGAAGAAATTGCCAGTTTCTGTTCTTTAAATTATGGTGTTTCTTTCCCAATTTTGAAAAAAGTTAATGTCAACGGTAATGATCAAGATCCAGTTTATGAATTTTTAAAAAGTAAAAAATCTGGTCTTTTAGGTTTCAAAGGTATTAAATGGAATTTTGAAAAATTCTTAATTGACAAAGAAGGTAATGTCGTTAACAGATGGGGATCTATCACTAATCCAAGCTCTTTAGCCCCAGAAATTGAAAAATTATTATAAATTACCTTACATTTATAGCTTATTCTGATATATTCAAATAATAATTAATTGATTGACTTAAATTTTTGAAAATATCAATCTGTAAATTTTTTAATTAAACTGCTAGAATATTCGATCGGTTATCTCCATAGCCTTAACTTTGGTCATTTTGACTGAAATTATAAAAGCCTTGAAAAACCTATCAAGTTATCTTAATTAATAGGGCTATTATACATAAAAAGACGGATATTTTGTTGACGATGGACACTTCGGCTTTGCAATTATCTCATCTCATCTCATCTCATTTTTTCCGAGGTTCGATAATATTCTTATTCGAAAATACTCATATTAATTTTGCCAATATTAATTCCAAAGATCGCCATGGAAAATTCCAGACTTAAAAAGATGATCATTACCAATGATACTAATCTGGTAACTTTTGAGGGTCATATTCTGTAATTGATGATTAGTTTCATTTATAATCCTTGACCTCAAACTCAATTTTCAGCCGGTACAAATAAATTCATCCGTTATCACAAACAAATAATTTTCTACATAAGATAATAATAAACTGGTATTCATAACTTTGACTAGCAATTGTAACTAAAATAGTAATTGGTAATAAGTCTAAAAAACGTGAGTCTTTTATATAAATTTGGATTAAGTTTAACAACGTTATAACAACGTAGTAAAGACGTACGCACGTTTGAGCCCCACCAATCTGGCTTCAACTTTTTGCAAATGTCACTCAATTTCAACCCAACCAAAACTTAATCCATCTTATCCAGCTTCTCAAATAATCTAAAAAAAATGGGGCCGAGCCGGGAATTGAACCCGGGACCTCACGCACCCTAAGCGTGAATCATACCACTAGACCACACGACCACTGGAAAGAGTAATGATTCAAAGACCTTTTTTTAAAAGGTGGGCCGGGCCGGGAATCGAACCCGGGACCTCTCGCAAGTTCAAAAGCGCCCGAAGCGAGAATCATACCTCTAGACCACACGGCCAGTAGAAGTTTTCCTAACAAAAAAAAATATGGTTTGTATCCAATGACATTTTATTAGTAAAAGTTTTTTTACAAGCAACTTAAGGTGGTATTCGAATCAATGAAGCATTTTAACTGTAAAAAGTAACTAATTTTTTGGTGGCATAAATTTTTGCATGCGCGGTGGAAAATGTGGAAGATTTCATAATCATTATAGTTGAAAAATTAATATTTCTTGACTAAAATCAGTTTTTGAGCATTAATAAGATGCTAATTCTAATTATAATACTAATTGAGGTTTGTAGTAATAAACCTTGAAAAATTCGTTTCCCTTTTCAAATTGTCACTTTCCAACCTTTCAAGAATAATACTTTTGAAATACTGAAATTAGTTGAGGAGATTAATAATTAAATTTACAGTGAAACAACTAAACATTTTGTATTCTTTATTCCTGGTTGAAAGAAACTAGTTATGTTTATTTATTATGTTCCTAAACTAAAATTTTAAAGGAACATCCGGAAAACTTTAACAGTGTTTTGATAACTCATTCTTTTGAGCTTGATATGGCAAATATCAATGATTGTAGACCAAGTTAATAAACTAATACCAATTATAATATCTCATCAAATTTATTGAAATCAAGATAAACTATTATGTTAAATTGATAAACTTTGTATGAGCATTTTTATGATGAAATTCTCAAAATTATCAATATTGAACAATCAATACCTTTTCGAGATGACTTGGTCGGTCAACTGTTTAACGATAATTTCAAACCAACAAGTTGTTTAAAACTTTTGATCAGTAACATTTATCAGAAAAATAATCATTAGTTATGGAGAAATTGGTTATCATTTTAGTGCTGATGATGATTGAAAAAACTATTATTAGTAAAAACTAATAATAGTAAAAAAATTAATAGTTTATTAGTTAAGTTATTTTTGACTATTTTGTTAAAGTTTAAAAAAGTTGTTCAAAATTGGTGTTTAGCTTCTTTAAAGCAACCTATCAGTTGATGAATATCCAAAGGATATTTATGAAACAAATCAGTTTTGTTAACTTTTATTCTATATAAACTTATGTATTTATCGATAAGTTGATTTGTTTGTGAAACATACTTATGATCCAATCGGTATAACAGTATTTATCTGCTTTTAGAACTGAAGCTTTTAATTTCCTAGCTTTTCGATTGAATTAATATTAACATTGATTGTACCTTTAGCTTTAGATTCTTCAATTGATGGAGTTTCAGAGGTTTTGCCAAAACCACATAAGATTTTATCTTCACGGATGGTTTCCAAGAGTCTTTTACAAAGCTACTGATAATCAGGCCCTGTATTAATGTATAATTTTGATTTTGAATTAAACATAAGTTACATCGTAGACTGTCTCTGCTAAATGCATACGGATATATATTACAGATTTTGCCATCAGCTACAAAATCAGAAATTAAAAAGATAATAATACATGGATTGAAAAAAACACTATTTATTTTCCAACGATTTCTAAATAATTTTCAATCTTTTAATTTAATGAAAGCTTGATAGATTGAATTATTTGCACCTTTTGGCTTTTTGATTGATCTTAATTGTTTATGTTCTTTCGATAACGAGGCAAAAATACAAATGATTTTTTCAGTTTTCCCGGTACTCTTGTTTTCATATTTATCAACTTCAATGGCTTCGATACTAGTGACAATTCCTTTGGCGTTATTTAAGTTGTATAAGAACTCAATTTTTTTGAAGTTTTCATCAACTTTCCAAACTTTTAGTTGCCCATTCCATGAACCGGTAATAAAAATATTTGTGAATGGAATTCCATAAATGGCGGTGATCCAATAAGCTTGATTTGGCGGTAAAAATTTTGACTTGTCATCAGTTTCATTGACTTCATTAATATAATCTTGATCCCCTGTATATTCTTCAAGAGTCAAATTTGGAACTAATCCATGACCTTGAAATATTGTTGAGATTGGTTTCTTTTTGTGAATGGTCCAAAAACTGATATTCCCATTATCCGAACCAGTTACAAAAAATTTATGATCTAACATTGAGACACATTCTAAACTACCTTCTTGAATATAATTTCTTCTCATTGATTCTTTGGTTTCATTATTATTTAAGGCTTTATCTTTGTTTTCTTTTAAAAATTGATTATAAAATTTTTCAAATGAAATACTACTGTTGAAAGTTAATCTTGTTTGTTCAGCAATTTTCCAATACATGGCAGATCTATCTCTTAAACCAACTGTTACACATCTTTCTTGATTTAATGCACTAATATCAATGATTGAATCTTGATGTCCATATAACGTATCAATTAAAGCAAACTGATTGATATTATAAACTCTAATTTTCAAATCATTAGTAGCAACATAAAGTTCATTTGTATTATTTCTAAAACAAATGGCGTTAATTATAGCATTCTTATGACCTAATTCAATTTTTTTCAAAAGAGTTAAATTTGTAGTATCCCAAATTAATAAATTTCTATCTTTACCTCCAGTAACCACGAACTTCCCTGATGGACTAACTGCTACACAGTTGATATCATCGGTATGATATAAGGGTTCTCCATTTTCATCAGTTTTATTTTTCATATTAACGTACTTTATTTTTTTTGGTGAAGTAGTCAAATTTGAAATATCATATTTTATTAGTTGTCTATTTTTGGAAACAATGTATAAATGGGGGTAATTGACAGTTAAACATGTTGGATTTAATAAATAACTATTGGTAATAGTATTAATGATTTTCTTTTTGGAGAAATTTAATTTTGAAGAAATGAATTTATAAATATTTCCCTTTTGTTGACTCACATCCAATTGTAATCTTCTAGCAATAATGTCATCATCTAAATCTTTGGCATCGAAAGTGTTGTAAGCAATTAAATTTTTAGTATCAAAATCATCTCCATAATTACTTTCTTGATTATTGGTTGGTAATTTTGACTCTTCATGAATATTTTCTAGATATTGTTTTGCCAATCTTCTTCTTCTTTCAGTTTTACTTTCTTCTTTGAATTCTGTATCACTATCAATGTCTTCTTCATTATTTTCTTCTAGTTTGTTTCTTTTTTTTTGATTTTCATTATCTGAATCAAATTCATCACTATCAATTTCTTCATCGTCTTTGTCATCTCTTGCTTTTGTTTTATTTTCAGAATTTTTATATGACCTTTTCCTTCTTTTAGAGGGATCTCTTAAAAAAGGATCACTTGTCATTGTATATGAATTCTGTTTATTTGTTACTATTTATGGAGCATTTCAAAAAATTTTTCACTTATTAAATTTTTTTTCTTCTCATCTCATCGAGTACGAGGGCACATAACCAATTTTGATATAATTGTTATTGAATAACATTATTAAGTTCATTCAATGTTATAAAAAAATGAATGATAAAATGGAAATTAAAGTTTGAAAATCAACTTACAATTTAATTTGAATAAATCTTTGCCCTTAATATTTACAAATATTTTAAGAACATATCCACAAAGTTATAATAACTCAATATAAAACATGAACCCAACCCAAAACTATAATATAACTTAAGAATCATTCCCGAAATTTCTATTTAAAAACCCATGAGTTTTTAAATCAATCTTTGTGGAAATATCTTTCTTATCATTTCCTTGATTTTCATTAATATTTAAATCTATTGATGGTTCAAAACTCAATAATTTGGTGAAAATTCTAAAATACTGTTGAGGATGTAATTTTTCATAAAATTCTGATTCTTTTCTCAAGTAAAATGGGAAGTCTTTGGTGGCAGAAGTTAATGGTAAGTTATCAATTGAATGTCTTTGAGTATTTCCATTTTCAAATAATGATTCATAATATTGTAATCTTGGTAGCGCCACAAGTCTTCTGACAGTGTCTGCGGTTCTAGAAGCATCATCAGGATGACATTCATAAATTATTTGAAAATTTTGAGGATATCTCATTGATGGTTTACCAGCATCAATTACATGATATCTAAATTGTGTTATGTTATTTAGTTTGGCAAAATTATTATACAAATAATGAACTTCTGTGGTCGTGCTAGGAACAGCACTCATCCTCACATTGACCTGAAGAAATTTTGTTAAAACCAGCATTATTGAATTATTATAAAATCTTAAATCTTTTTAATATTAATAAAAAAGTCTCTTTATATAAAAAAAACACTCTCAAAATTTCGATTTGTGGGGATCATGTGACAAGACGCGACACGAAAATTAATTAATCTTTTTGATTTACTTTAAAGTAATTAAAAATCAAATAATTTGTTAACATTTTAGATACATATCATTCAATTTGTATCGTAACGATTCAAAATGTCAACGGATGCTCTAAACATTTTTAATGATTCCAATCTATCGTTGGTTAAATCGTTTGAAAATCATTTATTTATTGGGAATGATTCAGGAATGATCAAAGTTATAAATTTACATAAAAAAAAAGATGAACCAGAGATTCTTGAAGTTTGTGAAAATTTGACTAATTTTACAATCCGTCATAATTTGTTAGCAGTGATTAACCTGGATGGGGAATTTATAATTTATAAAATTAATGATAAGTTCTCAAATATTGAAGCAAACTTAAAATGTTTTCGATCTGAATTATCATTAAGAGACTTAATTTTTTTAGATAATCAAAATATTTTGTTAGGTGGGGATAATAATGAATTAATTTTAGTCAAATTGAATCGTTTAATTGCTAGTAATGAATCAAGACAATATCATTGGACAAATGAAACTTTTGATGAAGAAAATAATATAAAGAAAATTCAAATATCTGATCAAATTAGATCATTAAATTACAATGAAAAAGAAAAATTGTTGATAATATCTTTATCTTCAGGAGATGTGGAGTTCTATGATTATGATAAACATAATATCGAAAAACCATTTAAATTTAAAAAAAATCTACATGATTACTTTAACAAATATATTTTTTTGCCAGGTAATGATTCAGAAACTATTAACGGGCTTGATAATCTTGCCTTGAATAATCTTTGCTGGAATTCTGATAATAAACTTGCCATTAGTAATAAAGCCAAAGATATTGAAATTTTTGATAATATTAATGATTTAATGGAAAATAAAATTGCTTTTCTAAAGTTAACAGGGGAACATTCAAACGAGTTGATTGAAATAAAGTTTTGTGAATTCAATCCGAATTATCTAGCTTCAATTGATTTTGATAATAAATTAATTATTTGGGATGTAAACAAAAAAGTTCCAGTTTTTCAAGAAAAGTTATCATCAAGTTTCGAAGATTCTCATTTAAAAAACATTTCTTGGTCGTTATTAAACAATAGAATTATTGTTAATGTTGGAACAACCTCTGGTGATGTTTTTTCTGTTGAATTAAAAGAATTAAAAGATTTAAATAATGAAAATAATGAAAACATGGAAAATAACATTGAGGAAGATGAAGAAGAAGAAGATAATTTTGGATTATCAGACGACGATGACTTATTAAGTTCCCCAGTCCTTAATAACGAAGGTAAATCAATGATTATCTCCCATAATAAAAGATCGAGAAATGATTTTGAATCAGATGATGAAATTAATTTATCCGATTTTGATGAAAATAATAATAGTGAAGATGTCATTGATGAGAATTTCAAGTTAAACAAATCAATACCAAGATATGATTTCAAACCGTTTTCCATTGGATGTTCTCCTTGGAATGGTAACAAAAGATATTTAACCATTAATGAAATTGGTTATGTGATTGCCGAAAAAGATATTGAAGATAGTAATTTACAAACCATAAATGTTCATTTTCATAACGATTTGAGCACAAATTATTATTTTATGGATTCTGTGGGGTTTGATCTTTGCTACTTAAATGAAGAAGGAATCTTATTAGCTAATTCTGCATTTATTGATAATAATAATGTTGATTTATTTTCTACAACTTTCAACACTATTAGTCAATATAAACAAGCAAGGGTTTATTTTAGAACTCATAAAAGTGATAGTGATAGTTGGGATAAGATTTTGCCGATCAAAAATTATTTTCCAAGTAATAAATCAAAAAACCATCAAGTTAATGAATTTATAACAAATATTAATTTAACAAAAAGATTTATTTTTATTTTTAGTAATTTGGGTCATATTAGAATTCTATCAAAATTTGGTTTACTAACCAAAATTGAAAAATCATTACCAATTCTAGCTTCAATTTCAAATTCAAAGATACTATTTAATATTAGTAGTAATTTATTAGGTACAGAATTTTATTTCAGTATTAGAGATTTAATTACAAACAATCAACAAAATTATCTAATTAAAAATCAACTATTACCAATTGATTATTTGAATAAAGATTATTTTAATGATGAAGAAAATTTCGATGAATTATTGAATAAATTTGAAAATTATGAAAAAAGAAATATGCAAGATGATATTAATATGAATCATAGGAAAAAATCAAAAGAAATATTGAATGATTTAGTTTTCAAACCTCCAAAATATTTATTGAAAGGTTTGTTTTTCAATAATTATGGTGATCCATGTATTGTTGACAATAATAATTTTTTGTATATTTTAACAAAATGGAGAAAAAACAATCAAGGAATTTTAGTTCCTTTGTTTAACATTAATGAGATTTTATTAACAAAACCCAACTTGAATTATATTCCAATCAGTTTAATTGATGATGACTTTCAAATTTCATTCTTCAGATCAATTAACAATCCAAAAGATTTGAAAGAATTTCTTTATCCCTTCCCATTTCCAGAACCAACAGATATTGAAATTAAAATTCCTCTAAGTATAAATGTTAATATCAAAGCAATTAAAGAAATCCAAAAAGAAAAAGAATTGGAAAATAAACTAAATAATGATAATTTCATCGATTATGAAGATGAAGATGATGATAATTTGTTGAATGACGAAGTTGAAGAATCGGAAGATGAAGAAATTAATCAAGAAATCCAAAAAGAAATAGAATTAGAAGAAGGTTTTGTTAGATCAAAATTACTAGGAGATTTAATTAATGAATCAATTGATAATCATAATTCTTTTGAAAAAATCATTAAAAATAAATTTAAAAAATACAAAAAGGCAAAAATTATCTTTGAAGAAAATAACAATGATGATGATTACTTCTTAAATGATTTAGATTTGAACTTATCTGATAATGAAATTGAAAATGACGGAGATGATTTGAAATTATTGAATAATAAAATTGATATCAATGCTACTCTTGATAGATTACAAGAATTGAATAGCTCATACGATAAATCATTACTAAAGATCTACTCAGAATTTTGTACTAATTCTCAAATTTTAAAAGCTACTAACTTACTAAAAGAATTAAAACAAGATAGAGCATTAATTGCCGCTAGTAGAATTGCGGAAAGACTAGAATTAGGTGATTTAGTAGCAAAAATTAGTGAAGAGCGCGAAAAAAGAATGGAATTTGTATAGTAATTAATTTAAGGATATTAAATATACTTAAAAAGAACTTGTAAAGATTTTGAAAATTTCAAAGAAAACATTTAAATAGTGAGGTTATCACCCGCTTACTCATACTGGTAAGGAACTTGTTTGAATATGGTTATTATAAGTTTTGTTGTTACTGATTAAATTCATGTTTTGCATTGTTGAGCTCATTAATACTATTATTGAAAGTTTAAAGGACAATTGATTAATGATATGATATACGGATAGTACAATCGGTCTTAACATAATTGGTCTCAATATATTTGACAGAAGTAAGGAACCAACAAGTGTAAGGGACTCAATTAAACTAAAGAGACTTAATTTTATGTAAACCGCAAACCGCAAAAAAATGAGTGTCAAAATATTAAGGGTCTCATGTTTAGAATAAGGATCCTTACAAGAATACTGTTTTAGGACAAGGGTCTTTCAGTTGAAATCACGATTCTTGTTTTGGTTTGACTATTTTCCAAAACTAAATATTGCTCAATACTAAGCAATATATGCTCGTTGTTGTCAAGAAATTTTCAACATGACATATACCTGTCATGCGAGTTAAGTGATTTGTGACAAAAATAAATCAGTCCTTAAATGATCCAATTCAGAACATTGACCCTACAAAAGTTAAGGAGAATGGTTCAATTCACTTAAAACTTGGATGTTTGGAATCAGTTTTAATATCAAGTGATCAATAATATTCTGTCAAAATTTAAGGAAACAATCCTATTATCTTTACAAAATGGTAACCTCAAAGTTGTTACTAAAGTGTTTAATATATCAAAAGTTTGCTTTCTTATTGTATGCAATGAACATACATTTGATTGTTCAAAATGATCAAGAATCGATATATAAAAACTGGGACATTTATCCTCTATTTTTATATATATCAACGCTAATAAAGTATAATAATATTCATAAAATGGCTATACAATATCAATGCAACTATTGCTCTAATCATTACCCAACTGAAGCATTGGTCAAGAAACATATCACCAGACAACACACTAGTACAATTGAATGTGATCATTGTCATCAAATGATTAGCAGAAAAGACAATTTTGAACGTCATATTAGAATCACCCATAAGCTTTCTAGTGAATCAGTCAGAAGAATCTTGAGAGAGATTACTAAACAACTGTTACCCAGAACTTTTACGGTGATTGATAGTAGAAATCATATTAATCCATGCAGACAAGATTCCTTTATGGCTACTTGTTATGTTCGGTATTCTTCAAATATCTTAGACGGTCCATCAATGATGAACCTTGGTGGTAATAATGGTGGAAATAATAGTGGGTTTGGAGGGCTTGATAATTTTGATAATTTTGGTGGGTTTGGTGGGTTTGATGGGTTCAGTGATGGGTTCAGTGATGGAGGATTTGGGAATTTTGACAACTCATTTGATCAATATCAAATGGAGGTAACGGAAACTATTATCTCAGTCCGGATGATTTTAGTAACAATATGATGATAATGATGATGATGAATGATTATAATTATCAAAATCTTTGTGGTCCTCCAATGTATGATAATTTCCAGTGCCTAAACTATTTTTGTTAAGTCATTAATCATTTCAATTTCAATTCTTTAGGTTAGGTTATTTACCTTTTTATCAAAGTTCTAAGAACAATTTTCAATTCTTTTTTGCTTTTTATTATTTCATATCATTTTATTATTACATTTATCTATCAGATATATATACTACTACATTGCAGGTTAACATAAAACAAACAATTTACAGTAAAATGACGTAGATTATTGATTAAATTTTGAAAATCTTTTTAATTTCTCAGAGTTTTCAGTAATTTCGTTTTCCATGAAATTAATCTTGGATAATGCTCTCAAATCATTTAATTTTTTGAAAGAATCAAACTTCAATAATTCAATTTTCCTTAATAAATAATCTTTCATAATATGTGTTAATTTCAAATTTGGAACTAACTCATTGAATTTATATCTTGAATTAATTGCAACTTCCTTGATTTTGTAAAATTTTTTGAAATTTTCCCAACGATGACTTTTTGGAACTGGATCAATTTTTTCAATCAAATTTAGTTTGATTTTTTCAATCATTTCAGTCGGTAGGTTTGAGTATCTAGAGATTAAGTAATCAAAATTAATTTCATTGACTAAATCATCATGATTTAAAAAGTAAATTAAATTTTTATTCCAATTTTCAAATAAAACTGATATTAATTCTTCAAAAATATCCAAAATTTCAAATTTTGAACTATTAAAGTAATCAATTATGACTGCGATTCCCTCATTGATAATTTTTTCAAAATTTTCAAATTCTGTATTCAAATAATCTTGTAAAACTCTAAAGTTTCTCAAAAAATCTTCAACATTTTCTTTTTCAACTGGGGTTCCAAGTTTTGAATTTAAATAATAAATATCCAATAAATTAGAATGGACTTTATTATTTGTTAATTTATATTTTCCAAAGCTTACTTCAATCTTTTTCCCCAAATTTTCATGAATAGATTTATTATAATACCAATCATTAAGATACAAAATCTCTTCAAAAAGCAAAGAATAATTTTTCTTACTTAACCCGTAATAATCAATCGTTGAATCGTTGAAATACTCATAATTATTACTCAAAATTTTCACTTCATTAATGATCAATTTTTGTTTAGTCAAACCAATTACCACTGGATTGATCTCGTAATTAACAATATTTTCCAAATCATTTAATTTCAATGTTATAGTATCCTTAAGGCAATCGAATTCTTTGTTCAAAATTGGTAAAAAAGACTTTTCCACAAAAATTTTTTCAAAATTCTCAAAATCAGTTGTGAAATCCATGAACATTGCCATACAAATATCTTCAATGGTTTGTTTCCAAATTGTCAATTGTTTATCGACCGGAGTTAATGGCTCAAATTCTAAGATATTGTCAGTGATTTTCTCAACAATTAATTCTTGAGGTGAAATTGTGAGCAAATTGTCAGTTTTGAAATATATATCAAATTTCCAATCATTCAATCTTGAATGCTCAACTTCTGATGGTCCTGATAATAATTTTAAATAATACTTGTCTCTCAAAGAGTTGAAAAAAATCAAAAATTTGAAAAAGTAATTGAAAAATCCATTCTTTTTCAAGAGTTTGATGGTCAAATTATAAGATGTTTTGAGGAAACAATTGATAGGTTTTGAGAAAGTTTCTTGATAAAAAATCATTGGAGCAACTATTGTATTTTTATGATCGATAATAGTTTTCAATGTAACAGATTTGTAACATCTAGTAATTGTATTTTGAATCAACCAGTCAATCAAGAAGGCAAAATAAATATGATGAAATTTATAAATTTGATATTTGAAAACTTGAAAAATTGTGGAGTAACAAAAAATTCTTAATGATATGAATAAATTCCAACAAGTTTTCAAGCATTGAATTAAACCTGATTTTATGATTGGTAGTGAACAATCAACAAAAAAGACTTCTAGATGACTTTGGATTTTAAATAATATTAACTGGTAATCTTCATTGGAAAGACACTTTCTATAAAGATCCATCAAATTACTTTGAATTGTTTGAAAATTATTTGATTTTTGAAAATTTTGATTTAGGATATACCAACAATAGTCTAATTTATCAACTAATAAACCGAACTGATGTATTAGGACTTGTTCAATTGTCGTTATTGTCTTCAAACATTTTGGATTTATCAAGTTATTGAAATCTCGAGATAAGAAATCAAATTGTAAATAATCATAAATATCCATAAACAATGATATTATGAAGAAGATGAGAACAATTCTCCTGAGATGTTTTAGTTTGCTTGACATAGAGATCATGATAAAGGCATTTTCAAAGTTGATTAGATTAAGATATTGATTAAAATATTTAAGAATTGTTAATTTGCTCATTTACAATGTTGATCATTTTTTGTTTTTCCAATTTAGAAGCTGATAATAAATTTGGAGATTTCAAGAGTTTAAATCCTATTTTTTCCTACAGAAATAAGAATAAGAGGTTACGGTAGTCACGATAATTCAATATCTGAGACAATCAATCATTTTTATCATTTTTAACCCAGAATTAGTTGAAATTAGGAATAATTAGTTTATTATAGAAACTTTATGCATAATTTATCCCAACATGAATCAGGCGCAAAATCTGGGAGTTTTTGAAGATACAAAGCTTATTACAGATAGGAATGTCAGGGAATGTCAAGTAATGATTTAGTCCATAAAAAACAGTTATAATTATCATTAATAATTGATAAAAAGAAAGAGAAATTGCCATATTACACATAAAACTACCAGTTACCCTGATTATAAATACCCAGGGTAACCCCTATTAGCCGGCCATTTCTCGTCCAACAAACAAAACTTGAACAAACAAATTCTCTTTCCACAAATACAGGAAAACACAAGTCAAGACACAAGACAAGACAATCAGCATCACTATCACCATGTCCTTCTTCGGCTTGAACCAGGACCCGCAGTCCCAATCCCAGGCCATTGACTTCCAGGACTCTTATGACGGCTTTGGCGAAGACGATCACACAAACGATCAATTCAACGACGAAACTTTTGGAGCAGACGTCTCTGATATTGGCAGAGACTTCCACTTTGGCCAACCCACCACTTCTGTTGCCACCCCTACCACCGTTGATCCCAGTGTCTCTTATGCTCAAGCAGCCACAAAAGTGCCCCAACAGCCCCAAACCGACGCATTGAAACCCTTGGACTCATTGTGGGACACCCAGCTTCTGCAACAACATCCTCAACAGTCATCAAAGAAGGTGTTGTCCTTAGAAGAGCTCGAGGCAGGCTTCACAAATTCATCTGCTCCTGCTCCTCCTCCAGGCTTCCAACAACAACAGCAGCCTTCAATGATACAAGCTCCTCCTCCTCAAGGCATGTATCCTCCTCCTTATTACGGTTATGGACCTCCACCTAATTTTAATTACAATTATTCTGGTTTTCCTTCCATGATAGGTCCCAATGGGTTCCCACCTATACCTCCTCCAAATGGACCTCCAAGTAATCAAGCCTTTTTGTTCAATCAACCTCCTCCAATGGGTCAACAACAGCAACAACAACAACAACAACAACAACAACAACAACAAGCAGTTGCTACTCCAGCTCAAGGTCAACCTCAACCTCAACCACAAGTTCCAGTTCAAAAACAACCTCAGCCAGTATCTCTTACTGCTCCAGCTCAAGCAACTCCTCAACCAACGCAACAAGCTCTTGCTCCAGTTCAATCTCCTCAAGCTCAACCAAAACATAAGCTTGATATGAATGATTTTCCTCCTCTTGGTTCAACTGTAGCCCCAACTCATCCCCATCATCATCCCCACCCTCATCATCAAGAACAAAACTTTCATCTACCACCACCTCAAAATAATAATCAATTGCATCATAACAGCAATAATAATCATCATCATCATAATCAATTCAATAATTATAATAACAATGATAATTATCGTCATTATCCCAAATATGATAATGGGTTCCGTAAACCAGAAAGATCAGTTAGTGAAATGACTCCTGAAGAACTTGAAAAATATAATATCAAAGGTGCCAAGCTTGAAAGAATTATTAGATATAATAATATAATGACTCCTAAAGACAAAGATTTTGTTACTAGATTCCAAATTTCTCAAATTGTTACCGATGATCCATACAATGAAGATTTTTATTTCCAAATTTTCAAAGCTATCAGAAGTCAAGGTGATGAATCTTTGAATTCTATTGCTCAATATTATTTGGAACATTCAGGCCATAGATTAGGTGGCAAACATCAAAGAGCTGATGTTGCTTTACAAAGAATGCAACAACAGGTTAGTAAAGCAGTGACAGTTGCTAAAGAAAGACCAAAGAATTCTCAATTTTCAAAAGAAGGACTGTTGGGTAAAATCAGTTTTGGTTCAGGTAAAACTCCAAGAAAACAATTAGAAATTATGAAAAAAGAAATTGCTGATAATGCGGAGAAAGTTGATGATTTAATTATAAATGATTCAAATAATTCAAATATTACATTAAGTAAAAAAATGATTTTAAATTGTTTGGAAAAAACTTATTCTAATGTTCTAAGATTGGAAGCTCAAGAAAAAAATCATGAATTAGTTGATACTACTGAATTATGGAATTCACTTTATATTTCAAATGAAATTAAAAATGAGAATGGTGAAAGAATATCTGGTAAATTTGATGAAATCAAAGAAAATTTGTTTGTTTCCTTTTTAAATTATGAAAAAGGTATCAAATTAATTCCAAGAGTTTTAAGATATTTGAATAATGAACAAAAATTAAAAGTTATCGAAAACCTTTTCAAAAAAATTTCTTTATTAAAATTATTACATGAATCATCATATGATTATTATTATTCTCAAGATGAAATCATCAAATCAAAAATTGATAAAAAAGTTGATTCATTTTCAAATTTAATTTTAAAATTTGTGATGTCGTTTATCTCTAATGATTTAAAATTTGATGAAATTGTTAAATTAATTATCAATTTGATCAACTATAATAACTTGATTAAATTGTTACCAAATAAAATTGGATTATCATTAATTACTATTTTAATTTCAAAAGTTGAATTAATTAAACAAGATATTAACATCATGAGTGGTGATTTGATTATTTGGAGTAATGTTTATGATAAATTATTTAATAATTTATTAGGTAAATTGATTGATGTCTTCCCGAAAGAATTGTATTCAAATGACAAAGTTTCTTATACTGATGAATCAAAAACAAAAGTTTTTGATGATTCTTACATTTGGCACTTTTTGGCTTCATTAGCACTTGCTGGTAAACTACAACATCAAAGAATTATTGTTGATGAAGTTCGAGAAAAAGTTTTTGAATGTGTTGGATTTGCTCAAGGTTTAATTAAGAATGGTAATTTCAAAGATGAATCTTTGAAAAAATTATCAAATTTGAATTTATTTTTAAATGTTATGGGCTTAAATGCTTCAGAAACTGGAGATATAACTGAATTAAAATGATTTTTTTTTTTGTTTTACAATTTTTTTTTTAATGAAAAGAGGAATTCATATATAAATAAGTTTTTTATAAGATGGTACAATTTTTTTTTTTGTGGGAATTCTATAATTTAATGATAAACTTATTTAAAATCTGTAATTATATTGATTTTACACTCTCACCATGGAGGGCCATTTACATAGAAGATCCTTTCTTATAATCAAGACGCAATTTCACCTTTAAATCATCCTGAATGAACTCGTTAATTATTTATTCCCTTATCAATATGGTCTCATTTTTACAAATAAATTTGTTATTACTGGACATTTTTTTATTTTTTTCGCTTACGAAGGTGAGTCACGGAGATTTGGCAAAAAAATTTCAACACTTTTTGCACTATCTTAAGACTCCATAGTCCCAAATACTAATATGAGTTTCCCCTTATTGGTTGCTTATGAATCAGTTGAAGAAGTGAAAGCTTCTAAATTTGCCATTACCGGTTCAGTCTTGTTGAAATTTGATCCATTATATGATTACAAAAGATTCATTAATGAATTCAAGTATCCAGTTGATTATTATGTTGACGTTGCTGATAATGATTTGAAAATCGAAGAGTTAGTGAAATTATTGAATTCTGGGATTTTCAAGTTGTTAGTCAATGCCAAACAGCTAGAAAAATTATTAGAGTTTGGTGTTGAAAATAATAGATTAATTAGTAGTGAATTTAATGAAAAAATTGATTTCATCACAAAAGATTTTAATGCTAAAGATGAAAAGAAAGCTTATTTTGATTTCAGAAATCAAGAATTCAAATCATTAGATAACAAAAATATTATTCCAATTATTAGTGCCAAAAAATTGACTACTGATTATGAAGATTCTCAAAAGATTTCAATTTTTGAGTTTTTAAAACCTTTTATTACCACCGATAGATCTGACAAATTAATCACTACCATGGTGACTGATATTTATAACAACTGTCTTGGATTAGTTTACTCATCATTCAATTCTATTGAAGAAGCCATCAAAAACCAATCAGGAGTTTATCAATCACGTAAAAGAGGATTATGGTTCAAAGGAGCTACCTCTGGAGCCACCCAAAAGTTATTAAGAATTGATGTTGATTGTGATGGGGATGTTTTGAAATTTATGGTTGAACAATCAGGAGTTGGATTTTGTCATTTGGAAACTGATAGTTGTTTTGGAAATTTGAAAGGTTTGAATAAATTAGAACAAGTTTTGAATGATAGAAAAGTCAATGCTCCAGTTGGATCATATACAAAAAGATTGTTTGATGATGAAATTTTATTAGATGCTAAAATCAAAGAAGAAGCAGAAGAATTAACAGAAGCAAATTCAAAGGAAGAAATCTCTTGGGAAGCCGCTGATTTGATTTATTTTGCTTTAACTAAATGTATTAAAAATAATGTTTCAATTGCAGATATTGAAAAAAACCTTGATATTAAACATTTAAAAGTCACTAGAAGAAAAGGTGATGCCAAACCAAAATTTTTACAAACTGAAAAGAAAGAAGAGTCAAAAGTTGAAGTTGAACAATCAAAGGTTGTTGAAAAACCAAAAGCTGAAGATAAAAAGGATAGTAGCAATATCCATTTGAAGGTCTTTGATATTAGTGATTATTCAAAAAATGAAGTCATTAAAATTCTTGAAAGACCAGTTCAATCAACTTCGAATATTATGAAATTAGTTAATCCAATCATTGAAAATGTTATTAATAATGGCGACAAAGCTTTGATTGAATTTACAGAAAAATTTGATAAAGTTAAATTAGATTCCTCAATTTTAAAAGCACCATTTCCTGAACACATGTATCAATTACCAAAAAATATTAAAGATGCTTTAGATTTAT
Organism: Saccharomycopsis sp. FM-2023a; assembly: GCA_037355385.1. Taxonomy (NCBI): domain Eukaryota; kingdom Fungi; phylum Ascomycota; class Saccharomycetes; order Ascoideales; family Saccharomycopsidaceae; genus Saccharomycopsis; species Saccharomycopsis sp. FM-2023a. Next base: position 101,885 of record JBAKFZ010000017.1, read on the forward strand.
CGATTGAAAATGTTCATAAATTCCATGCTGCTCAGTTACAAAAAGAGACTTTAAATGTGGAAACTGCGCCAGGAGTTATTTGTTCAAGATTTTCTAGACCAATTGAAAAAGTTGGTCTTTATATTCCTGGGGGAACTGCAGTCTTACCTTCCACTGCTTTGATGCTTGGAGTTCCTGCAAAAGCCGCTGGTTGTAAAGAAATCATTTTTGCTTCTCCTCCAAGAAAAGATGGTAGTTTGACTCCTGAAGTGGTTTATGTTGCTCATAAAATTGGAGCCAAAGCCATTGTTTTAGCTGGGGGAGCTCAAGCGATTGCCGCTATGGCTTATGGAACAGAATCTATTCCAAAATGTGATAAAATCATGGGACCTGGTAATCAATTTGTTACTGCTGCCAAAATGTATGTTCAAAATGACACAAAAGCCTTATGTGCCATTGATATGCCGGCTGGTCCAAGTGAAGTTTTGGTTATTGCTGATAGTACTGCTGATCCAGATTTTGTGGCTGCTGATTTACTTTCTCAAGCAGAACATGGAGTTGATTCTCAAGTGGTTTTAATTGCCATTGATTTAAATGATAGAGAAATTGAGGCAATTCAAAATGCGGTTGATAAACAAGCCAAACAATTATCAAGAGAAGATATTATTAGAAAATGTATTGATCATAGTGTGATTTTGAAAGTTAAAACAATTCGTGAAGCTTTCAATTATTCTAACTTATACGCTCCAGAACATTTGATTTTACAAATCAAGGATGCTTCAAAATACGTTGGATTAGTTGAAAACGCCGGTAGTGTATTCGTTGGCTATTTGACTCCTGAATCTTGTGGCGATTATTCTTCCGGTACCAATCATACATTACCAACTTATGGTTATGCTAGAATGTATTCTGGAGTTAACACAAGCACATTTTTAAAATTCATTACATCTCAAGAAATATCAAAGACTGGATTGAAAAATATTGGACCAGCAGTTATGGCAGTGGCTGGAGTTGAAGGGTTAGATGCTCATGGTAATGCGGTGAAGATTCGTATGGAAAAACTTGGTTTGTTGAATAATAATAACTTGTAATGAATTTTTGTATAAATAAATAGAAAGTATAGAAAGTAAATTGTCTTTAAAAATAGTCTTATGTAAAGTTTGGATATTTATCACTTGGTCCTTCATTTCCTTTTACAGACCCAGACAACTTTTTTAACTCGATAATCAAAATGTTTAACTAACAAATGAGCCAGTGAATACCTTGATTTTAGTTTCCAATAATTACGTTATCAAATTTGAAAAAGTGAAAATCCATGAGATGGTTGCATTAACCCAAAAATCCCGTTTTTTTCTTACAAATTTACAGATTGCCTTCCAAACTGATATCATCATCTTTTTGATTCAACCACCATCATGGCCATCACAGACTTCTTCAAAAGTAACCAGGGTCTGATTCAGATTCCAGACAATGAGCCGACTTTACCACCTCCTGTCACCGCATCTTCTCCTATGAATTTCCAATGGAATCCTTTTAAAAATTATACTAATAACAACAATATTCGTCTTCCTACTGAACCAGAAGAAGAAATCATTAATAATGTCACCAATGATCCAGGAATGTTTCATTTGTCCATGACGGATCGATTAATGGTTTTTGGGATTTTTTTCATTGGTTCAATTGTTTGTTATTTGATTTGTATTTTTATGTTTCCAATATTATCTCTTAAACCCAGAAAATTCATTTCTTTATGGACTTTGGGATCAGTGTTCTTTATAACAAGCTTTTGTTTCTTACAAGGTTTTGGTAATTTTATGTCGTTAGATAATGGAAATCAAAAATTAGTTATCAAATTGTCAGCATTAGGAAGTATTGGAATGACGTTATACAGTTCATTGGTTTTGAAAAGCACTCTTTTGGCTATTATCTTTGCAGTTTTCCAATTGATTAGTCAATTATATTATAGTGCTAGTTATTTCCCATTTGGTACCACAACTCTCAATTGGACCGGAAGAATTGCTTATAATCAAGCAGAAAATTGGATAAATTCATGAAATTTTTTTATTATTTGTTAATAGTAATTGCTAGTTGTTCTTTATACTTTAATTGTAGATATCAAATATTATATCAAATCTTTACTATTGAATTGACTACGGCACGTGCAGAAGCAAGATGGTCAAAAGTTCTGATAACCAAAATTTGGAGTCAAAATGTTGAGATTCTCAAAATATTAATAATTACTTAAAATGAGCAGTTTTACTTCTAATAACTATGAAACCTCATCTTCTTTCAAAGAAACCCCAATAAAAAGTGAAAATAATGACAGTTTAGCCAGTAGCTTAGTTTCGAAAAATGGAGGCAATCAAACATTAGAAAGAAAAAGAAGAGATAATATTAATGATAAAATTCAAGAATTAGGTACCTTAATTCCAAGAAATATTTTTGAATCTAATAAAGATAAATCATCTGGAACGAAAGATGGGAAACCAAATAAGGGACAAATTTTGAGTAAATCAATTGAATATATTGAATTTCTTCAAGATAAAATTGATGAAAATAATAAAAAAGAAATTGAACTATTAATTATCTTGAAGAAACTAGAAGAATTAAAAAAAATCCCTGACTCTTCAAAACCTTCAAAGACGTTGTTTCAACATACAAGTGCAGAGATTGCTTTACAAAATATTGGGGTTGGTCCATTAGCCGAAGGTAATGATAAATCATCTAAAGTTAATTCTCCCAATAATGTACCCCCTTCATCTTCATCATCTTCAAGAAAAAGATCATCAGTGGCCAGTATGGGTTCTCCTTTGAATCCTGGAAATAATAATAATGCTTTGAACAGTAATACTCCTTCGCCATTTGGTCAAAGTCAATTATCGCCAACAGAATTACAAGTACCAGTGAATAATAACAATATTAACAACAATAATGGTAACAGTCTTAATACCAATTTTGATGATATGAATTTTATTCCAAAATTCGAAGATACAAATTCCAATTTTGATTTTTCTCTTTAAATTTTCCAATTCTTTCTCTCTTCTGATGAATGTGTCTTATGATTTTACACGGTTTTAATTTTTCGTTTCATTATTGAAATATTCTTTTGTCAAGTTTTTTACGTCATATAGTTGCTATTGAATAAAATATATTATTTTGATCTACTAAATCTTTCATAATCATCATTTTGTAAATAAAAAGCAGGATAAAATTCATTATCTTCATTAACTAATTGATCTTTATCGAAAAGCTCAACCATCCAATTTAAAATTGCATAATTTAAATCTGGATTCTTCTCCTTGAAATTCTGTTTTTCAAGAAATGGATTTTTAATCGTTGAATTGATTCCTCCAATTGAAGTATACCCAAAATTATACAAATCACAATAATCAATATTGAAATGTAATAAGAAAAACCAAATCTCCTGATATTTCCAATTCAAAATTGGATGAATTCTAATAAATTTTGGCCAATCATTATCAGTTTTTTGAAAACTGTTCAAATTCTCTGAATATGGATCAGTTCTTCTATTACCAACAATGATTGCTTCAATAGATGGATTATCATTCAAATACTTCTCAAATCCTTCTTTTAATTTACAATATGAATATGTTTGTAAATTCAAGTTACAATCTTTGATTGCAACTTTATTAAAATTTTCAATTTCTTTAAAAGTTTCTTCGTAATAAATGTAAACAGAGTTTATTTTGGTATTGTTTAAAAGTTGACGATCATTTAACACTTTAATATAAAGATATAACATTACCAAACAATCCTTACCACCATTGAACGATATTGATAAGTTTTTATTATCGAATTTATTAATTGAATCATTGATAATTTCAATGGAATCCTTAATTTTTTCTTTTAAAGAATTTCGAAGTTTGATAATCGAAAATGGTTCATTACCAATCAAGTCATTATCTGATAAAAATTCATCAATTTTCCCGGAAATATTTTTATAATTAGTATTTATGATCATATTTTCATTCAAATTTAATATCGATGACTGGTAATTATTATTGATTTGTAAAATTTCTGTAAAATAATTACTTAAAGAATATTGTAGTATTAATAATAGTATTGTCAGAGGAATAACGTATTTGAATTGGAAAACAAACATAAAACAGATTATTATTAACTTTAATGAAGTTTTTTAAATTTTCTTTCTTTTTTGCCTTTTGTTCAAATCAAAAAATCAGTTAGGGTATCAAAGAGTATATATGGAAGACATGAGAGTCCTTGAGGTAGACAGAATATTGATGAGTTTTGAATAAATCTTTATTCTCTTCTTTTTAGTTTTGGTCTTCTAGCAATTTTGGATAAATCAATTTTTGGCTTCTTCATAGGCAGGTGACATGTGCATACAACCACATAATACTGCATGGGTCAGTAATGATAACAATTTCCAGCTTCAAGTGAAGAAAGCCCAGCACAGTAAGCAACTCTATCAAAACATTCCCGTGATCCTTATTTAATTGCAAATTACTTTCCAAAATCTGGTTTTCAGGCTTATAACAAGATCAGAAAATTTTGGCAGCTGTATGGGCCGGGTAAATAACTTGGGATTGCAATATTAACATCAATTTTAATAACAAACAAGGCAGACAAGGCAAACAAGACATCTTTTTACTCATCTTAATCTAATTCACCGTCTCCATGACTGAAGAATACCATAATCTCCATCCTCAGCCGCGGCCTCTCCCGCAAGATTCTCCTGCCAATTCTGCAAACCCCGTGGGTGCTCTTCCAGCCTCTCTGGGTGGCTCTGTCATTTATGGGGGCAGAAGACTCAACATTGAAGACGCTTTGTCTTATCTTGATCAAGTCAAACTGCAATTTCTGTCTCAACCAGATGTCTATAACCAGTTCTTGGACATCATGAAGGACTTTAATACCCAAAGAATCAACACCCCAGGCGTCATTAATAGAGTCTCTACTTTATTTCAAGGTCATCCTGTATTAGTTGAAGGGTTCAACACTTTTTTACCTCCTGGTTATAACATTGAATGTTCCACCGATCCAAACGATCCCAATGCCATCATTGTTACCACTCCTAATGGGACTTTGAGTGGGCCTCCCGATTATTATAATAATAATGCTCATTCTAATGGTTTTAATCAACAACAATCACAAACCACCACCCATCGGGATCTACCAGCTCCTGTTTATCTTCCAAATAATGGTCCAGCCACTATCAATACTGCCTTGAACAATACTCCAACCCCAAATAATCAATATCCTCAGTTAGAATCGAATGGTAATGTCACCCCTTCTGTGGGTCCTGGTTCAGATCAAGTGCCCGTGGAAATGGATGATGCCATTGGTTATGTGAATAAAATCAAAGTTCGTTTTACCAATGATCCTCATATTTACAAAAGCTTTTTGGATTTGTTACAAACTTATCGTCGTGAGCAACGTCCAATTCAAGACGTATATCAACAAGTTGCAGTATTATTTGGAGGGGCTCCTGATTTATTAGCAGATTTCAAAAAATTTTTGCCTGATCCTGATGCAGTTAATGAAGGTGATTCTCCAAGTTCTCATTATCCATATGATCCAATTCAACAACAACATGTTATTCAAGACTTACCTCATACAAGTAATGGTTCGATTCATCTTGGTAATAACCGAGAAATGTTAAATCCAATTCATCAATCACCGATTAGTAATAACAATCATCATCAATTTAATGAGTATAATCATTACAATAATATCAATAATCATCATAATCATTCTGAAGAGAGCAATAATATTCAATTACCTCCTTATGGAAATTTTCAACCCCCTACTAGATCACAGTCTAAAAGTGAAAACATTCTTCATACTAATGAAACTGATACTGAAAATAAAGGAGGAATTACTAAAGAAATCAATAATTATCAATATGGTTATTCTGATGAGAGAGAAACAATTCAATCAAAACCTCAAGCTAAGATTGCTACTCCAACACCTCAAGCGAAAATTATCAATCAAAATTATGAAATTGAACCTTTACCTTCAAGATCCAGTCTTGATGAAGAGATCAATTTTTTTGATAAGGTTAAAAAACATATTGGCAATAAAATTAATTATAATAGTTTTTTAAAGTTTCTCAATTTATTTGCTCAAGGAGTTTTCAACAAGAGACAATTGGTTGAATCTGTTGGTGGTTATATCGGAGATTCAAATGAATTATTCAGTTGGTTTAAAAATTTTGTGAATTTTCAAGATACTCCATTACATATTGAAGATATTGTGGAATTTAAAAAGCATCGATTAGAATTAGGATTATGCAAAAGATTTGGCCCATCATATCGTCAGTTACCAAAAGCAGAAACTTATATGCCATGTTCTGGTAGAGATGAAATGTGTTGGGAAGTTTTAAATGACGAATGGGTTGGTCATCCAACTTGGGATTCAGAAGAAAGTGGTTATATTGCTCATAGAAAAAATCAATATGAAGATAATTTATTTAGAATCGAAGAAGAACGTCATGAGTTCGATTATTATATGGAAAATAATATGAGAACTATCCAAACTTTAGAAACCATTGCTCAAAAAATTTCAACTATGAGTCCTGAAGAAAAAGAAGAATTCAAATTACCAGAAGGTTTGGGTCATACATCAAAAACTATTTATAAAAAAATAGTTAGAAAAATTTATGGATCAGAGAAAGGTTTTAAAGTTATTGATGCTCTTCATAAGATTCCAGCAGTAGCGATTCCAGTGGTTTTGGGTAGATTAAAACAAAAAGACGAAGAATGGAGAAAATCTCATCGTGAATGGAATAAACATTGGAGAGATCAAGAGATTAAAATCTTCTATAAATCTTTGGATCATTTGGGTTTAACATTTAAACAAACTGATAAAAAACTATTGACCACAAAACAATTAATTTCTGAGATTTCTACCATCAAGTTAGATAATCTCGCTTCAAATGGCACAACAACCAATGGTAATGGTAATAATAATCATAATAATTCGAATAATTCGAATAGTAAAAGATTAATTCCTTTAGCACCAAAACCAAAAGAGCAATTAGAGTTTGTGTTTAATGATAGTGATATTATTCTTGATATTAGCTCATTAATTATGACATTTATTAATGTTAGTTCATACTCTTCTAATGATAAATTAAAATTAAGTGATTTTTTTAACTCTTTTGTCGGATTATTTTTTAATTTGAATGAAGAAATTAAAAATAAATTATTTAAGTTAACAGAAAATATTGAACAAAATGATACAAATGAAGACATTATCAATAAATCTCCCAAAAAAATTTTAAATAATTCATTATCATTGAGTGATTCAAGAAAAAGAAATCGTGAACCTGATTTATTAAAAGATGTTTTGAGAAGAAATAAAAGATTAAATAGTAAAAAAGATTTATCAGATGATCATTATAATCATAATAATAATAACCTTAACAATAATAATCATAATGAAGAATTTAATATTGATGATGATTCTAATGAATCATGGATTCAAACCATCTCAAAAGATAATTTTATTGAAGAACCAGATGAACAAGTTTTACAAGGAAATAGTTTTGGCTTAAGAAGATCATTATATAATTTATTTGGAAATACAAATATTTATGTCTTTTTCCGTTATTTTCAAGTTATTTATGATCGATTATTAGAGTTAAAAAATATGAATGATTTGATTTCCAAAGAGATTAAATCAAGAAGTGAAGTTGCATTTGCCAAAGATTTAGACTTATTAAATCATCAATTAGAAGAAATGGGAATTAATATAACTTCAGAAGATTGTTATAATCAAGTTTTAAATTTATCTCATAAATTGATTGAAGGAGAAATTGAACATCAATGGTTTGAAGAAACTTTAAGACAAGCTTATAGAAATAAAGCATTTAAATTATTTACGATTGATAAAATTATTCAAGGATTAATTAAACATATGCATAGTATTACAAGTGATAATAAAACAACAGAAATGATGTTGTTATTTGAACAAGATCGAATTTGTCCAATAACAACAACCAAAAAGCAAATCATTTATAGAATGAAAGTTCGTCAATTAATGAATTCTGAAGAAAATATGTTTAGAATTGAATTCAATGAAACCATTAATAAAGTTATAATTCAATTTGTGGCATTAGATGATTTAACACTAAAAGATAAAAGAAGTCCTGAACAGCAATTTAATTATTATTTGACAAGTTATTTGATGAATCATCCAACTGAAGGGGTTCCAATCAATAAATTAAATATTCCATATGTTAAATCGTCAATAATTTTATTAAATTCTCTTCAAGAGCAAAAAGAATTAGAAGAATCATCATCTGATTCAGAAAATAATGAAGATGATGAGAGTAAAGATAAAAAACCTTCAATTAAAAAAAATGATGATTCAATTGATGGATATATAAATTCACAAATGAAAATGAAAATTGATAAATCAAGTTATAAATTAACATTCGAAAAAAATTCAATGGATGAATTCATTAGATTTAATATTTTTAATAAAAACAATTATAATAGTTTTGATAATAAGTTCAAAAAAGTTGAATACTTTAAAAAACAATTGAACGGAGATTTTGGTTGGAAAAATGGGTTGACAGAAGAAGAGATCAAAGAAGGTGAAAAAAAATTTAATAATTTGATTAATTGATGTATTTTTAACGTACTATTTGAAATTTTGTAGATTATTGTAATAGATTAGTTCTGCAAGTTCAAAATTTTAAATCAGTAATTAAAGTATCATGACCAACGAAAGTTCATTAAAGTTGTGAAAATGAAAAGTAGTATGATAACTTTTATGATATTATTTCCTGAGTTCTATTATTATTAAAATTCAGGACTTTGAACTTTATGATCTACAAATATAAATTGGTATAAATTATTAAATAATTAAAAACTGCAAAGCTAAAACAAAAAAGTTCACATTCTATCAATATCAATAGTCAAATCATAACTAAATTTGTTATTATTATTCAAAACGACTAATTCATTCTTAATCAAATTTTCAATATCAGATCTCAAATTATACTCATCAGACTCTGAACCCCCGAACATTTTGATCTTAAGTAAGACTAAGAACAAATCGTTGTTGATTTTCGTGAATAGGATTTTCTTGATCACATAATTTGATTTGAATGAGTTCAACTGGATGATTTTCTCCATTAATTTTTTGGAAAACTTGTTGAAGTTTTTAGAGTTAAACGGATAGGAAATTAGCAAGATTTTTGAGAGCTCCTTTAAATGTGATGATGATAAGTATAGAATGATTAATGATAACGAAAAAGTTTGCAATTCTGTTATATTCAAATAAGTTTCAATCACTGGATGGAAAATCAAGTAAACTTGATAAACTAATGTTAATAATTTGATTGATGAAAAAGACTTGAAGTAATTAGTTAAGATAGATTGGAATTTTTTATAATTATTGGTTTTTGGTAGTAATAAATCAAGATTGGATTTTTTGTTATTTAAAGTCTTTTCATTACTAATTCTATGATTATTAGTATTTGTTAAGATTTGATTAGTTAATAAAGTTAAACAAATTCCGCAAAAAATTATCAAATTATAACTGAACATTGATAGTTTTTTATCATGATCATTATCATCGTGATTATTATGGTTATGATGATTTTCATGATTGAAATCCTTGTCAATTAAACTGATTGTGAATTCTTCAAAAACATGAGTTATTAAATCAAATCCCACATAAAATAATGAAATTCCCAAGGAAAACTTGAATAAGATTTCTATTCTACTCAAACCAAATGGTAGTTTAATTGAAGATTTTTCCCAAATTTCAAAGTTTTTGAAGATTTCAACAATTATGATTAATAAATTTGAAATTGAGTCAAATAAAATCAAATGTGATAAAGTAATCAAATAATTCAATGAATATTTGAATCCAATTAGGAAAATCATTGATCCAAAAAAGAAGTGAAAAGCTCCCAAAAAAATCTTAAAATTTTGAATATTATTACAACTTTCAAAAAATTCCTTGATGGTTGGAATTGGTAATGAACTTGGGATATTTAGATTTTTGGTTTTTTTGGGTTCTTGAAAAAAATTCATTGAAACAGATGAATGTTTGTATTTGTGACCTTTTCTATGAGCTGGTTTTTGTAAAACGTTTGCACTATTATTATTGTTATTAAAATAACTTTTAACTGGGCTATTTCTAACTGGTGATCCAGAACGTGAATTGAAAAAAATCTCACTGCCATTATTATTGAATGATTCAGTTTCTGATCTTGAATTACTTCGAGAAAATTTTGAAGAATGGTTTGAGTTAAGTGAGTAAATACTTGATCTATTACCTGGCTTATTTAACAGTGGAGGAGATAACGGGAAATTCAGATCTTGTTCTTGATTAATTAAACTGTTTAAAGTGGGAGTTTCATTGTTACTATTGCTATTGTTATTAAAAGATTCTTGTGAAGTTTTAGTGATTAAGATTGGAGGGGTATTATTAATATAAGAATCCAAATCAGCATATAAAGATTTTGGTCGTTGTCTTCTTCCTGATTTATAAGTAAAAGAATTGGATTTTTGATGATTACTATTGTTTTGTACCGCTAACAATTGTTCAGTCATCTTGTTTCTCCCAGTGGTGGGGCTTAAATTGGCAGTATCAAGATGATTAAACTGGCTAGAAGACGGAGTGCTAGGATTTTGATTATCATCCACAATGGCATTCTCGTTGTTTGGATAAGAGTAACGAGGCACATACTGGAGCTTGGGTTTTCCGGAAGACAGGATCTCCTTCTTTAGTGGCGAGGAATCCATGGCTGAGATGTGGCGTAGATATTCGGTGAAGTTGTTGATAAGTTTGTTGATGTTGAGTTTCATTTTCACATTGTGTTAAGTTGAAATTTCTTGCACCGCCACAGGTGGCGGTGCCACAGATTGAAAGTTATTTTATTTATGGCACGAATAACGAGAGAAATTGGATTTTTGTTATTAAAAGAGATATCTATTAAGTGAAACGGTTTTGGGTATCATGTAATCTCTTTCGAACAATCTTTTTTGGAGCTCAAGTGGTCAACATGTGTCTTAGTTAAATCTTTTGCAAAATACAACACACTTTTTCAAAAGAGTTAGTTCATTGTAGTTGAAAATAACTCAAGGCGTAACACGTTCAAAAACACTCCCCCACAATTGAGTTAAACTCGTTTTTTGATAAATTTCAATTAATGATATTTATTATCGATATGAATCATAAATTTTAAGTCATTTGATAAAATTATGATTGTCGACTAGCTAAAAAAATTCTTAGTCAAAAAAATTCCTAAAAAAATTGCCCAGATCAAATATTTTGAGCTTTTTCAATAAATAAATGGTCAATAATTTTCCATATTGATTGAGTAGATTGACTGTTGCAGAAATAACAATGGCCCATGGGCTAGCTCGAAATTGAATAACAAGAAAGCAATATTCAATTCAGGTTCAGAAGTTGGGTTGGTATTTACTGTTGATCTTTGGCTTCTAATGGTTTCCACTTTGTTATCTTCCACATGACAACTTATACTAATCACACAAAGCTTTTTTTTACCAGGGAGTAGGTGAATATAATCCACTACATCCCTTACCAACTGGAGGATTGCGGCTAAAAGTCTCTTAGATTTTAATTTATCTTGCATGAGAATCCGAGTCTTTCAGGACTTGATAATCTTTGTTTCTCTTTAATTTATCGAAAAATACCATTAAGTTCAGGTTCTTCCATTGTTAGTTAGCTCTCTAATGAAATCTTTTATTTGGGCTATTAACTATCGTCACACTCTTCTATATATAGGTTAAATGATATGATGGTCTTTTTCAATTGGTAAGAAAATCGTCAAGTTTTTAATCATAAATTGTTAAAAGTCTTTGATGTCTTATTAATACTCAATGATTGTTCATAATAAACAATCCATATAACCAATTTAATAATGATCCATGGCTGGAATGATGTTGTTGATGGCTTTGTTTTCTACAGAATAAGCCTTGAACTAATTTTGTTCTCACTAAATATTTCAAGATCATATAATTGATCTTTACTATACCATCTGACTAAAAGATTAGAGAATTTCTAATAAGGCTCAATGAGCATTTGCAAACACAAAATGAAGTTCATATGATTAAGCGATGACTCAAAATTTGTCTTACTAAACATTCAAATATGTCTAGCTAAAAATAGGTTGATTATTAGAGAATTTATAGTCTTTGAATTTTGGTGTAGTTTTGATACAACGGCCCAAATGATTAGCTAACAGCTTTTATCTCTTCAATGATGTTGTTTGTAAAAATGTTACTGTTTCGTTGCACAACACATCTTATTAATAACATATGAATAGAATCGCCTACAACAATTTTCAAACTTTGTGATTACTCAATAAAAATTTTTTGACAAAAGTAATCAAAATTAGGATAAAGATTGCTTATATCTTAACCTATTTAACTGTTCAATATCATATTATTGAATGTGTAAAATGACCTTCTACTAAGTCACAATAATTGGAAGAGCAGAAAGAATCAATGGTAGAATAGTTAGTGGGTAATTAAACAAGATTGTAAGTTTGGATTATTTGCCAAATAATTTGAAAATTCAAATCATTTAATAAACTTGTCATGTACACCAAAAATTCACTTTGATGATAAATAATGATTAATCGCAAAGAATCACTCCTTTAGCTACTCTAATACTAGTTACGAGTAACGTAAACTCAAAAGAAAATAAAAATTCACTGGAAAAATTCAAAGCTGTGCATATAGACGAGGTTTTTATTCTAGTACTAATTCAACCTTCAAAGCCAAACTTGAAATTTTCCCAATCCTGATATCTTCTTATTTTTTCTTCATGATCATATCGGTTATCCCAAGTATCACCCATTGACAGCTTATCGGTTCATCAAAAACTCCTGATTTTTGGTAAATTTTTACTTTTATTTTCTTTTTTAAATTTACTACTCCGGAAAAAATCCATTTTAACATCACATTAGAAATTCCTTTCTTGAATTCCCACCCTTTTCCCACTCCTCCTTCTTCAACTCCATTACCATGTCGCTTAATGATTCTAGTTCGCTTTCCTTATCCATCAGTTCCGTCAGCGATGTCAATTCCATCGACACCCAAGACGCTTTAAAAATGATCCAAAAAGGTATAAAACTCGATCATACCGATCTATTCCCTCCCAAAACCACCCCAGTTTCGAACTCGGCCATTAGTATCGTTGATACTCCATCTGTCAAGAGTGAAGAGTTGATCGTAACCAAAAAAATTATTCCAATCCGTAAAAGTCTGGAGGAATTAAAAAAAAAAAAAAGTTTCTTCAAGAGATTCAGTTTATTTGGTAATCATGATCATGATGATATTATTAATAATGAACAACCAACACAATTAAACAGTAATCCAGAATTATTAAACAGTATCAAATTGAAAAACCAAACCATCATAAACCTTCAGAAAACCAAACTCGAAACTAAAAAAACCCATAAGAGAAAATTAAAAAGAAAATCATTAAAAGAGCAAGAATTAGCATTAAAGAGTTTTCAACAATCAAGCAAAGACATTCCCTTGATTGATATACCTCCTCCGTTTTTATTAGACCCAACGTTGATCAAAACCACCGAGATTCTGGAAAAAATTTTGAATAAAGCAGAAAAAGTTTATCCTAATACTGTTAAAAGATCATCAGTGATGTTGGGTAATAAATCTGTTAATAAGAGAAATTCAGTACCATTAGAAATGTATTATAACAATACCGTTAAAAGAAGTTCCTTACCTTTGAATTACCATCATAATACAATAAAGAAAAATGATATTGAAGTTTACAATATGGGTAGTTATCTGGAAAATAATATCAATTATCATGAAAATATCAAGGAAAATAATGATATTCTGATAAATAAAAGATCAGAAATCATTGAAGATGTCTTGAATGATAATTTTGTTCATGATGGGAATCTTTTTAATACTTATGATGAGACCATCCAATATAATATTGAACCAAATAATGAACCTTCAAACTACACTACAAATGATAATATTAACAAATTCATAAACTCAGAACTTTACACTCTTTATGAAAGATCATTAGATGTTCCTCAATCAGTGGATATTTCTCAATCAATGGATACTCCTCAAACAATAGAACTTCCCCAATCACTTCAATTATTAAACCACCCAATAATAAGCAACTACAACTCTAGTCTGGAATCTTTTTACAGCACAAGCAGTCCAATTAGAAACGAGAGTCCAAAGTACCCACCCCCACCAGTCCCCACCCCAAGCTCGTTCCCGACTCCACCTAGTTACTCCCCACCACCGATTCCTTCAAACTCTTCCGTTTTCATTGATCAGGAAATCCCCCCAAGTTCGATTAGTCCCATTAAGTTGGATCATTATTATAAGAAATTGATGAGAATGAATTCGGATAAATCTTTTTGTTCAATTAAGGCTAGAGTCAATTTAGAATTTGATAATTGATATAAAACATTTAGAATTCGATAATAATAGAATTTTGCA
>JBAKFZ010000018.1:0-112138 GCA_037355385.1 Saccharomycopsis sp. FM-2023a
GGCCCGCGCACGTACGCCAGCAGCCCGCCGCCGAAGGCGAGGGCGACGATGCCGATCAGGGCGGCCGAGTAAAGCAGGTGAAATCACTATTCCTACCAGTCAACCTTCCAAAAAACCCTTCAAAAAAGACAATAATAATAAACCTACTGTCAAAAGCAATAACAATAATATTAACGAAAATAGAAACAGTAAGAAATTTTCAGAAGCTGATAATAAAAAACCCTTCAAAAATGACAAAAAGAATAACTTCAAAAAAGCAGAGAAAAATACCAAGCCAAAGAAAAAGAATTTCGATCAAGATAAAAACGATATTAATCAAGACTCAATTTCCACCAATCTTGAAGCTTTGGTAGATTTTGTTGGTAAAAAACCCAAAAAACTTAGTTATGATTCTTTGAATGAATATTTTCAAGAAATGTGTTATTCTTTGTATCTCGAAGAATTATATGAAAACAATCCAATTGAAAAATTTTATATTGATTGGTGGCAAAATGATCCAAAAAAAGGTTATACAGCAGTGTTTAGCTATAAAGAAGAAATGGATTCTCGTCTTAGTAAGAAAATGCAAAATGTTCGAAAGACCCCGTTTTCCATGAATCAAGGGTTTATATTGAATGAAGGTTTAAACAAATTATGGTATGGTTATGTCGAGGGGACCAGTGCTAAAAAGTCTAAAAATTATAATGAAAAAATTATCTTGGTTAATGTCAAACTCTATCCTTGGAATCTTCAAGATTTACCAACTAAAGAAACTGATTTTAGCAAATTTAACGTATTTCCATGTAGTGCTACAGCTACTAGAATTATGTTTGCTATGGCAAATTTAAATAATCCAGAATTTATCAAGATGGTTTTAGGAAAGACTCCAATTAAACAAATTAGATTCGCCAATCATGTCAGTTATACCAAAGAATTCAATGATTCTCAAAAGAAAGCCATTCAATCAACTTTAAATAATTCAATCACAATTTTGCAAGGTCCTCCAGGTACCGGTAAGACTTCTACTATTGTGGAAATTATTTTACAACTACTCGAAAATTATCATACTTATCCAATTCTAGTAGTGGCGGCTTCAAACATTGCCATTGATAATATTGCTGAGAAATTACTTGATAAATATGGTCAATCTTTATTGAGAATTACTTCAGCCGAAAAAGAAAAAGAATATCCAGAGGATCATTTATTGGGGAAAATCACTTTACATTATAAAACCAATCAAATTATCAGTGATGATATGAAGGCGGTTAAGCAAGCACTTCGGACCAATAATCAGCATGTTTCGCAAAACCAATTCAAAAAATTAATTTCTTCTCAAGCAAGAGCTGCTGATAAATTGGTTGCTAACTCAAAAGTTTTATTTACTACCACGGTGGTTGCTGGTTGTGCTCAATTAAAAAATGTTGAGAAGGTCCCAGTTATTATTATGGATGAAGCAACTCAATCTTCAGAACCTACAACTTTAATTCCGTTATCAATGCCTGGAGTTAAAAAGTTTGTTTTTGTTGGTGATCAAAATCAACTAAGTAGTTTTTCCAAAGTTAGCAATTTGGAATTATCTTTATTTGAAAGAGTTATTACTAATGGAACTTACAAAGATGCTCACATGTTAGATACCCAGTATAGAATGCATCCATTCATTAGCGAATTTCCTCGTCGTTGTTTCTATGATGATTTGTTGAAAGATGGAATAACAATACAAGATCGTTCTAGAGAAGATATCAAAAAACCATTGATTTTCTGGGATACCGATAAAAAACATTTAGAAGTTAACGTCAAGAACCATAGTTACCAAAAAGGGATTCAAAGATATCAAAAATCTTCTGGTTATTCTTATCAAAATCCCGGGGAAGTGGCTTACGTTATTGAAACCGTTAAGAAACTAATTTTTGAGAAAAATGTTTCCAAAGAAGACATTGGAATTATCACTCCTTATAGGGCCCAAAGGGATTTATTATCAGCGTATATTCAAAATGATGATTTGATCAATCCTTTGAAAGAACAAATTGAAGTTGAAGTAGATAAAGATGATATTTTCACCGATGGGAAGTCAGTAACCATTAACAAAGTTTCAGGATTATTAATTGCTTCCATTGACGCTTTTCAAGGTAGAGAAAAAGACTACATCATTTTTTCTTGCGTTAGATCAAACTTTGAGAATAAAATTGGTTTTGTTAAAGATCAAAGAAGAATGAATGTAGCCTTAACTAGAGCAAAATATGGATTAATTTTAATAGGTGATTTTGAGTGTCTCAAAAATGGTGATGATAATTGGGGTGATTATTTGAAGGATTTGGAAAAGAAAAATTTTGTGCTCAAAGGTGAGCATCTAGATTACTAATTACAAAACCATAATGTGCATGTTTACCATTAAATAGCAAATTACATTAATAACGTTCTGAATCAGTTAGAATTAAAATAAAAGATTCAAAATAATTGAAAAACTGTGCAAAATGTAAATAAAACAACTGTTTAGTAGATTCTGAGTAGAAAATCAAGATTATTTTTAATTTAATCTGACGTTTTTGGATATTTTGCATAAATTGGAGATAGACTTAGATTTACTTCCACCATGATTTACTTCCACCATGATTTACTTCCACCATTAAGCTTTAATGCAAAGTTTCTTGTTTAATTTTTAAGTCTTTCCACCCTTGGCTCGTGTTCTATAGATTGCTCATGGTCTCTGATCTTGTGCATAACATAGTTTATATGGTTTAATGGGTGGATTCTTACATGGAAGACTGGATATAAGACGGTTGAGAGTGGTTTTCTGACTCTAAATTGATTAGTAATTGAAAATTTGGAAACGAAATTTAAGGCTCAGAATCGTTGATTTAAAGTAATTTTGACTAGTGTTCGCATTGTCGCTCATGGGTATACTTTCTTGTTCCCGTCGCAGCTCATGGTCTCATGTCCTCAAATTAAATGTAAGAACTATTGCCTTTTTTTCACCCAAATCAGCTTGTTCTTTAAAATAAGCCTGGAAATCTTTTTTGTCACGTTAACTGATACATTGGTGTAGTTCTCAGCAGTTTATTTATCTTCTTTAGTGTTGAACATTTCGAAGCATTTGAAAGGTGTTTTATGTTAGTTTTTGGGATTTGAGCCTGTCTACTTAAACTCCTTAATTTGACTGAAATAACTCAAGTCCTTTCATGGTTATTTTCAAATTCTATGCCAGGCTTTCAGTTGTTCCGCGCTAGCCTGCTCGGCGTTGTAATATTTGTAGATATTTTTTTTTGCAAAAAGTTGTAAACCTGCAGGCAGATGAATTTTTGTGACAGAGCTGACATTTTTGGATTCTTCCTTAACTATAAAAAGCTTGGCTGGTTTAAAAGCATCTCTCTAGTCCTGGTTTCTTTTATACCACTATTAATTCACATATTTTTCGAGGTCGGTAAGCATGGCTAAATGTTCAATAATCAATCTCACAGGAATAGTAACCGTTTAAAAGTCTAAAAATCAAGGGTTGAGCTACCAGCAAAGAAAGTATGTATGTGGAATGTGTTTGAAAAATGCTAGCAGAGTTTCAAAAAGTGCTAATTATGTTGCTGTGTCGCTAGTTGGAGGAGAGTTTTTGTCAAATAAAAAAGATAAAGTTGTAACACTCAATTAATTTTGGTTGGCAAAATCAAATTTTCGAAGCCTACACATCAATTGCCCCTGAAAATAATATCAAAGGCATCAAAAAGGCATCATTATGAAGTTCCTACGAATATATTGTCCTCCAGGAAAACTTTCTTGATAATTCTTGAAGATGAAAATGTCAGAAACCTAATTTCTATTACTCAAATCATAGAGAAAAGATCAAAATATTTCCAAAATGCAAAAATCTAATTTACAAATGAGATCTCTGAAAGAAATGGCCAACACGACAAAATATTCTCTGAAGGTGATTTATTTCAGAAACAACCTTGCTTGAAGATTCTGAAAGTTTTACACTTTGACTGTCTTCGAATTTCAACTGCTCCCATGTTCACTTCAAACACTTCAATAATCCCACCAAAAGGAAAGACACTTAGCATACCATGCATACCACACAAATTAGTAATCAAAAATCATCTATTTTGAAACCCAATTGAATCAAAAGAAAAGTAATCCAGATCCGCTTTATCTCCAGATGCATGGATGATAATACAAAATGTACAGAGAGCAATCTAGAAGACTTTTTCTTTTCGTGGGGCACTGAATTTCAGGCGAGGGGGACTGAAAGTTTCACAAAATATAGATGATGCAAAAAAGAAAAAGTACAGATCAATTTTGCTCGGTCCGTAGCAAGAAAACTACTGAATAAGAGCAAGTCAACACACAACACTCCACAAACTATCTAGCGTCTAAAGATAAAATCATGTTTCACTGAATGCAATTTTTTGAGTGTGAAGATTCAAAATATCCAGGCTTGAAAGATACGCATGAGTGTTATCAAAACTGGCTTTCAACCATAGCTATTGCCATCAATAACTTGTAATCTATTGTGCGAAGTCTTCAAATGGAAGATAACGGGTCCCTAAAAGCCATTGTATAGTCTGTAAAGCTTGGTTGGCAAGATTTTAGCTTAGAAAGGTTTGACATCTCAGGAAAATGCATGTTGGAAAACTCCATAGTTAATAAAAACGAGCCTACAAAACAGCTATTTGCTTACAATAAAACAGCTTAGACATAATTCCGGACTCAAAGGAAAACATAGTTTTAATAATCAGATCCCTAAGCCTTTTGTTCAACTGAAAAGTTTTTAAAAATTTTACCTACGCGTTTTACTTGTTATTAAAAAAGGTCTAGAGCGATTTGAATTGAGGATTTTGCCACCCTTTGATGACGAGTTAAGAATTTAACACCATCGATCAAGAAAATTTTCTTTTTATTCTATTATGAAAAAAAATTTTCTCAAGCCCGAGGAAGCACACTAAATTGTTACGCGTGGGAAAAATTTTTCCCTTCAGTTCACCATTTTACTTTTATTTTTGCACGCGCCGAAGAAAAAAATCTAGACTCACCAACCATCGCAATTTAATTAATTCTGACCAAGAGTCAAACACTCATACATCTTTGGTCTGAATATTACTGTTTACCGGGTGCGGCTTCCCTTATGTGGAATTGATTAACTTGGACTGTACCAAAGATCCTTCTTCTCTTGTGGATATTTAGCAGTAACAAAATACACATCAGGTTGGCTTACAAACATTACTTGCTCTTCAGATCCTGCTTACATATTCAACATAATTGAAGTTAAAAGTATGAATGTTGTTTAGTGTTATTTTTGTACTTTGCTTAAAACATGTGTCAAAGATTTTATGCTGCTCAGTAAGTACTGTTCACTGCTCACAGGCAATGCTAGATTTCGAAAATGGCTAACCGAGTTCAGAGACAATTAGTTAGCCCCGAATGTCTTTATTGTTGTCGATCTCCGAGGTCATCGATGTCACCAACAATTGATTTGCAATGAATGGATAACATCATCCTCGGCTAACGGATTAGCAGGGCCAATATCGAGGAAGCTTTGAGCAGCAACAAAATAAGAAGATTTCTCTCATATATGCTTCATTTGGTAAGATGTTGATTTCATTGGTTACTGGATAATGAGCTCAGTTGAGATACAAGTAAGTAATGATGAATCCAATTCTTGCTTGAAAAGGATGTATTTAGTGGAAAAAGTTTTGGAAGTATACAAAACCCTTACTTTAAGTTAATGTTATAGACAAATCAAAATAATGCCAGAAAGGCTATTGATGAAAAGTTCGTAGGTATAAGTGATTGTTGTGTAATCATCTTGGAATTTAACTGGTTTTCGCTGGTTTTTATTCTACTCAGAATAGCGGAAAGATAGAGCACTACTTAATTAAAGAACAAGCTAAGTAGCCAATAGTATTAGGAAAAGAAAGTCTAGATCTCAGGGAGAGCAGCTTTTTCAGTGAAATCTCAATATTGAGAGTCTGTACAAGGCTGCATAGCGTACGTCCCTGCCTATATAAGATTTCCTAAAAGGGAAGTCTAATGGCAAATTTTTGGCTCCAGTCAGCGAGAGTTAAAAAAAGTGACGGGAGCCCATGAATAGGTATCACCGGTTTTTAATGTAAGCTAAAAATTTGAAGCTCTGCTCTTGGTGTTGCTCTCAAAGTAAATCTCCTTTTCTTTGCGCAGCTTTCAAAGCAAGCAGTTTCCACAGATAATTGTTAACAAAGCCGAAAGAAGTCAACTTCCACTTTCCTTTTGTTGCCCATTTGTGGTGGGATCGAGATCATCACTCAGATTCAAGTGCTTCGAAGAACTGATCGTTTCTTTTTCTGCTCTTTTTCTTTTGCCAGAGGGTCTAGATCTCGCCTGCACCACAAACCTCTACATGCAGCTGCCCACTTCCAGTACCAACCTGGGTTTCAAACAAGTAATAATGTCAAAAAAGCGATTGCAAAAGAAAGGTCAGCCATTTTTTCTGAATATTATATAAAGTTCATTCAATCGCCCTCTTCGTTTGCTCTTCGGCTGGTTTAAAAAGCTCATTAAGCTTAACTCTCATTCTTTTGATATCCTATCGTGTGATTATTCATTCCTTCCCTCAATCTATCACACTTCACTATCCTTAATTTATCTTTCATATTATTCCAACTACTTTTAAATTTTAGTTAAGTTATTATCCAAAATGTTGTCTCAAGTAACTATTCTCTCTTTTTTCTCCACCTTAGCTCTTAGTGCTAGTCATCATGCTCACAAGTACACTTTATTCCACGAAGCTACTGATCTTGCCAAAAGAAGTGACGGTAATGATTGTTCTTTCCCTACTGATTTGGGATTAGTTGCTGTTAACAAAGATGGTACCGGTAACGGTTGGGCTATTGCTGTTGACCAAACCTGTAAATCTGGTTCTTGGTGTCCATATGCCTGTCCTCCAGGTTATCTTTCTGCTCAATGGGATCCTGAAGCTACTAGTTACACTTATCCACAATCACAATATGGTGGTTTAAAGTGTAATTCTGATGGTACTCTTTCTAAGGGTTTTTCCGACAAGGCTTATTGTGTCAAAGGTGAAGGTACCCTTGCTGCTAAAAACTCTGTTGGTAAAAATGTTGCTTTTTGTCAAACCGTCTTACCAGGTAATGAAGAAATGTCTATTCCAACCAGTGTTAAAGCTAATGGGGAAAGTGTTTTGGCTGTTCCGGGTACTGACTACTGGGCCTCCACTGCTAGTCATTTTTACATCAATACTCCAGGTATTTCTACTACTGATGCTTGTACTTGGGGTTCTGATGCTAAAGCTCAAGGTAACTGGGCTCCATATGTCGCTGGTGCTAACATGGATAACAACGGTAACACATATGTTAAAATCGGTTGGAATCCAATCTACTTAGATAGTTCTTTTGCTAATGAGGTTCCAAATTTTGGTATCAGAATTACTTGTGACGATGAATCCAAATGTAATGGTTTGCAATGTGAAATTGATCCAACTGAAGGTGTTAACACCATCAAAGGTTCTTCTACTTCTGGTGCTGGTTCCGCTAATTACTGTGTTGTTACTGCTGAACAAAATACAAAGGCTACTATTGAAGTCTTTAGTACTTCTTCTACTTCCACTTCTAGTGATAAAAGTGTTAAAATTCTCAACAGAAGTGCAAATGCTACCACTAGTAATATCACCACTTCTGCTTCTCCAACCTCTTCTTCTACTTCTGCTGCTAGTTTCTCAACCAAAGCTAACATGTTCAATACTCTTGGTGCTATCTGTGCCGTTTTCTTATTACAAAACTTATTATAAGTTGTTTTTTGATGATCTTTCTGCTTTTTTAGTTATGATTTATGTCTATACCCTTACCTTTTTTCCATTCTTTCGTCCAAGTCAATTTTCTTTCGTTTATGAAGGGTTATATATTCTCATCATAAATATTCTATTTGCTTAGATTTTGTTTATTACCTTTAATCTGTTGCTTTTTTTGTGTTCTTTTTTTGTGTATAGTATTTTACTTTATAGCCCATATGAGATTTTTACAATAGAATTATTTTACCCATATGAGATTCTTACAATAGAATTATTTTCAAAAATGCTATACTATAAGTTACTATATTATAAATAATCTACGGACACATGTAAATACTACCAGATGTTGTATAGTCCAACAATTCCACTAACTGATCAAGTGATTTCTCTCCTTGATTCCAACCAACTCTGTTGGAAACTTTCAAGGTTGTTAAATTAGGCAACCTACTCTCTCCTAATGCAATAATTAAATCATCTGGCTGAACTTTATTCGCTTGTCCTAAAGTACCAGATGAGCCTAAATATAAATATTTGAGCTTCCTCAAACTTTTCAATCCGTATTTCTCATAGTTGAGTACGGTTTTGATATTTGATTTTGGTTTGTCTTCATTTGGATCATTAATATCATCTCCTTTTTCTTCAAAGTTTTCTTCTTTACGATCTTCATCGTCATCGCCATCGTCTTCATCTTCCTCATCTTCTTCAAAATAATTGGTAGTCGTAGATATGATAATGTCTCTTAATCTTTCATTACGATCTTCTGGATCAATGCAATATTTTTTTTTTCGAAGTCTATTTTTCCCTGGTCCATAACCTAATCCCCCGAATTTTTGTTCACCATCAACTAATACTGTATCTCTTTGAGATTTGTATTTATATTCCGGGATAAATTTTGAGTTAACAATCCAAGGAAAATTAACTTCGCTAAAACACCATTGAGAAATATAATCAACAAAAATTTCCATATTTTCTAAAAACGGGCAATACTTGAAAACCAAGTCCAAAGAATTTTCTTTTAATTTCGGCATTGGATAAATTATCGATAGCAATTTTAGATTGAATCCAATTTTACTTAATAAATAGTAAATTGAATAATCATCAATTAATGGACAATGTTGTAATTCAAGAGAATCTAATTTTTCTGGAAAATTCAAATCCATCAAAAAATCATTGGTTATTCCTCCACTTAGTTTCAAATTTTGTAAATTTATGGGCCATTGAAAGTTAACTTGGTGACCTATGGCATCGTTAGAAGAATTTGATAATGAACAATTAATCGAACTTCTAGGAAATTTTAATGTGGTTAAAGAGTTCAAACTTTTGATAGAATTCAAAAGATCACCTAAATTAACAGTTTCAGAAACCAAAGAAAGATCTAGGATCGTTAAGTTATGACACATTTTCAATATATTCATAGAAGTAATTCCAAAACTTGATTGTGGAGCAATCAACGAAATCAAATTTGGCGAACATCTTCTTAGAATCTTTGTAACATTTGAATTCTTTCCCGCTTGAACAATGTTGCTCAAATCAAGGTTTTTAACGATCGGAGTTTTAGAATATTTCAAATGTCTTTTTGAATTCTGAGTGGTTAATGATAAGACAGTTCCCCCATTATTCGTCATGCCAGAATCCACCATTCTTTTGAAATATTTTTCAGTATATTCATAATTAATATAACTAACTATTGTAGCATTTGTCACTGATTCAACGAATTTATTAAAGTTAAGAGAATTTAAGACCGGGTTTTCATAAAGAATCTTTAGACATATTTTATACCAAGATTTGCAAACAAGAAAGAACTTTAAATTAATTCCATCTGGAAAAGATAAAAATTGCAAAATTATTTCAATAGTTTCTAAAGGTAACCTCATTTCCCCTTTTTTTAACTCATCATTACTAATTAGTTCCTTATTTGAGGGAGAAGTTTCTGTATTCTCATAGTAATCCCGGACATTGTTGTCAGACGGGTTTTTTCCGTAAGAATAAGTATAAAACATATCTTCATCATCACGGTAATTGTAATATTTTGATTTATAATTCTTTGCATCCTCTAGTCGTTTCTCCTTAAAGTCATTAGCAGAAAGTTTAGTCGAAATGATTCCGTTAGGACCATATTTCCTAAACGGCACTTTATACTTCTTAGCCCTTCTTTTGTTCGCCATCACCGGGTCTTAACAATATTTTATGAATAAAATAAATTAGTTAGGATCAAAGAATAGGTTTTTTTTCTCTATATTTGTGTGATTCAAAAATACTGGTCACATGACCAGTCAACTAGTATCTTTAAACTTCAAAAAGTTCAGCTTTAAATTATCATTAAGAAAATATCGCAATATTAGTACTGCTTTTAGCAAATTTAGGTTGGGCCACAATAATCATTTTGCTTAATCTAGATTATGAATTATTTGCTGCAATTTATTATTTTGGCCCGTTCAACACAAATGTAGGAAATTGACAATCATTCCACCATTAAACAAATATAGTCATGATCAGCGTAGCCGAACTAGAAATAAAATCTTGGAGCTACTGTCGTTCTCCTCTTTTCTCCTGTAAATTAATAGCAATAGCAAAATCAAATTATGCATGTTGGGATTAGAAGCACCGGTGGCATTCTTAATTTCTTTACTTTTTTAAGAAGAGAACTAAGATACTCATCAACTCGTTAAAATCATCAAACTAAATGAATAGATTATTTGGAACCAAGACTGCTAAACCAAAGGCATCACTCACAGATGCTTTAAATAATATTGATACTCGAGTTTCAAGCTTAGATGTTAAACTTTCAAAAATCAATGCAGAATTGATAACTTATCAACAAAAACTTGGAAGAATGAGAGATGGACCTGGTAAACAAAATTTAAAACAAAAGGCCATGAAACTTCTAAAACAAAAACGTCAAATTGAGCAACAAAAAGATCAATTAGAAAATCAATCATGGAATATTTCTCAAGCACAAATGACGGCTGATAATTTAAAAAATACAATGGTTACAGTTGATACTTTAAAACAAACAAATAAAGAATTAAAGAAAACATACGGGAAAATCGATGTGGACAAGATTGAAGACTTACAAGATGAAATGCTTGACTTGATTGAAAAGGGTAACGAAATTCAAGAAACTTTAGGTAGTTCCTATAGTTTACCTGATGATGTTAGTGAATCAGAATTAGATGCTGAACTTGAAGCCTTGGGTGATGAAGTTCAATATGAACAAGAAAATGGTTTAGATTTACCAAGTTATCTTCCAACCGAATCAAACGCCATTCCAACTTTTATTGATGAAGAAACTGAGGATTCTTCCAAGACAACTGCAGATAAAGTTACTGCTGCTTAGAATTTTCCTTTTATTTGTTAAGTATAATTATTTCTTTCTTCTTCCAGTTTGACCGAACTTTATTACAGGAAAATATTTTTCCATTGATGTTATTCGTCATCAAAATGTAGATTATTTATTCATGAAACAAATGACAAAAAAAATGACAAAAAAAAGCTATCCAATTAAAGAAACCAAGAGCTATTATCAAAAGAGCGTATTAGAGAGTGAGATTTAGCAAATCTCTAGTTTATGTATATATTTAATAATTGTGAAAAAAAAACGTAGAATATAAGCTTAACTAATTGTCCTCATCTGCAATAAAAACTTTGGCAGCTTTTTTGGTTAAAGTCGCCATGGGTTTTTCCAACAAGTTAAAGTTATTCTGTTCAGCTTGATTTTCTTCTTTCATATTATCATCTTCATCTTCATCATCATCGTCGTCATCATCATCATCGAAACTTTCATTATCATTAGCTGAATTTTGATTTTTGGACTTCACGTTATCATCATCGTCATAATTATTATCTTCTTCTTCTTCTTCTTCTTCTTCTTCTTCTTCTTCTTCTTCTTCATCGTTTCCTCCAGCCTCACTTGCTTTCTTTTCTTCTTCCTCATCTTTATTATTTAACCCATATCTTTCTTTCATGATGGCTTTCAATCTAGCAAGGATTTCGTTCTCTGTGGACATGCCACCCATACCAATTTCTCCATAACTACCAAAGACTTTTTCTGTTGGTTTTAAAATTTCAACCCATGGCATATTCTCTTTGATAATAGTTAAGTTTCTTTTCGTAATTGCAGAATTATAACTATAATTCACCATTGAAGGAGCTAAAATAATTGGAAATTGAACATTCCAAGCACGAACAACATTTGTTAAAAGATTATCACATAATCCTAAAGAAATTTTGGATAATGTATTGGCGGTTAGAGGAGCAACTACTAAAACATCCGCCCATCTTCGAAGTTCAATATGTAAAACAGGATCTGAGCGACCTTTCCATAAAGACCACTCATCTTTATCTCTCCAAATCGGTATATGAGAAGGAATATCATTTCTTGAAACGAAATGTTCAGCAGCCGGGGTTAAAACAAGATGGATAGCAATTTTATCCTTTTCATATGAGTCTCCCAACTTATTGAGTAGAAGTCTGACTTTACTGGTCGCAATGGAACCGGTTAAACCAACTAAAATATGAAATTTGCCATCGTCTTGTTGTAACTTTGAGATTGGATTTTGGTTCAATTTATTCATACTAGTAATGCTACTATTACTTTTAAAATGTGCACCTTCGAAAGGAGCATTACTCCCACTTCGGCTGGAATCAGACGAATTAATTTTTTTGGCATCAACTTCCAATCTATCTTCATTATTCACTGATGTGCTTCTTGATCTTTGTGGCCCATGTTTGATAGTATCATCAACATAAAAATGAGCATGGACAGAATCCGTTTTCTTATGGCCATGCGCTGGAGGTTGTAATGAAGCATTGTTCGAACTGTTATCTTCTTTTATCAAGCTGGCACTAGAAATTGTGGTAGGTTTGATGGTTGTTGATTGACCATTGCTATTATCATTTGACCTGACAAGGGTCACAGCACCGTCAGTACTATCTGAACTATTGGATAAGGTATCAGTACTCCTTCCTCGAAGAAGCGCACCCCCAGCTGGGATCGTAGGTCTCTTTGGAGCGTTGTTGATGCTTTCTGATGAGCCACTTAAAGCTTGTGATTTATTGAGAACATTTTCAATGCTTACCCCAGGCTTATTTAAGATTGGAGTAGGGGAAGGTGGACTTTTGAGATTGGACAATACTATATTGGTAGAGGCGTCCTTGGGGGATTTCGGTTGTGATGGATTCATAAGAATGCTCTTGTTCTCTAGACTTGGACTGTTTGGAAGTGATGGAGTGGTGGAAGACACCGATTTGTTTTTGGTGCTGTTCAAAAGCTCATGCAAAGGCATAATAAAAAATGTTATGGAGTATGGGGGAAGATCAAGTTGAGAATTCTTAGACTGAAGCTGTAGAATGTAAATGGATTATCGAGTCAGAATGGTGGAGAATTTAATGATTGTTTGACTGGGAGTTCAGGGAACAAAAAAAGATTTTCTCGTGAGGAAAAAATCAGATTTTCCCTGTTTGTGGTAACCAAATCCATCAATTTTGGGGATAAATAGCACATTTTGAACCAAAATTGCTACTTAAAACTCACTGATTACGTGGGTTGGTCTCTTACAATAAAATCAACATGAATATCCAATTAAACAGCACACTAAATCTGTCCCTCTTGTTAATAAATAACTTTTTGTACGACTCTTTTCCTTTCTTTTATTTTGCCAATGATAGTGACACCCATACACCCCGATGAGATGTCTGGGTTTGTTGCAGAAATTTTTTTTTCTTCCAAAATTTTTTTTAGGGCTATAGATGAGGTTTTCGATTTGTACAAGTTATAGTAACAATATAATATTTAGGATGGCTAAGAAAGTAGACAGAAAGAGAAAGTCATTTGGCTCTGAGGACAGAAGGGAGGAAGTTGTGAAAAGGGCTAAACAATCCAAGAATGAAAATGAAGAAGAAGATTCTCTGAAAGCCGTTGAAGAACTAGATGATCAATTTGATGAGATTTCCAAATTGGTTGGGGCATCTAGTGAAAATGAGTTAAAAGACGAAAGTGATTCTGAAATTTCTGAAGAACAACAGGAACAAGAAACAAAAGTTACAAAGAAACAAAAAGTTGAACAAGAAATAAGTACTACTACAAGTAATACTACTGATTCTTCCAATATCAAAGAAAACTTTGACGAACTCAGTTTATCAGAACCAACTCTCAAAGCTATTGAAGAAATGGGTTTCACCAAAATGACCAAAGTTCAAGCTAGAACTATTCCTCCATTATTAGCTGGTAAGGACGTTCTAGGAGCTGCTAAGACAGGCTCTGGTAAAACTTTAGCCTTTTTAATTCCTGCCATTGAAATGCTTTATTCTTTAAAATTCAAACCAAGAAATGGTACTGGGGTTGTGGTGGTTTCTCCTACTAGAGAATTAGCTTTACAAATTTTTGGAGTTGCTAGAGAATTGATGAAACATCATAGTCAAACTTTTGGGATTGTCATTGGTGGTGCTAATCGTAGAGCTGAAGCTGAAAAATTGGCTAAAGGGGTTAATTTATTAATTGCTACACCAGGAAGATTATTAGATCATTTACAGAATACAAAGGGTTTTGTCTTCAAGAATGTTAAAGCTTTAGTCATTGATGAAGCTGACAGAATTTTGGAAATTGGTTTCGAAGAAGAAATGAAACAAATTATCAAGATTTTACCAAACGAGAATAGACAGTCTATGCTTTTTTCTGCTACCCAAACAACAAAAGTTGACGATTTGGCTAGAATTTCTCTTAGACCAGGTCCATTATATATTAATGTTGATTCTAGTGAAGATAACTCCACTGCTGATGGTCTAGAACAAGGATATGTGGTTTGTGATAGTGATAAAAGATTTTTGTTATTATTCTCATTCTTGAAAAGAAATCAAAAGAAGAAAATTATTGTGTTTTTATCTTCTTGTAACTGTGTGAAATATTATGGAGAATTATTGAATTACATTGATTTACCAGTGTTAGATTTGCATGGTAAACAAAAGCAACAAAAGAGAACCAATACATTTTTTGAATTTTGTAATGCTAAACAAGGTACTTTGATTTGTACTGATGTTGCTGCTAGAGGTTTAGATATCCCAGCAGTTGACTGGATTGTTCAATTTGATCCACCAGATGATCCAAGAGATTATATTCATAGAGTTGGTAGAACTGCTAGAGGTACTGCTGGTAAAGGGAAATCACTTATGTTTTTAACTCCATCTGAATTAGGTTTTTTGAGATATCTAAAAGCAGCTAAAGTTCCATTAAATGAATATGAATTCCCAACCAATAAAATTGCTAACGTTCAACCACAATTAGAAAAGTTAATTTCCTCCAACTATTGGTTACACCAATCTGCCAAAGATGGTTATAGATCATATTTACAAGCTTATGCCAGTCATCATTTGAAAACTGTTTACCAAATTGACAAATTAGATTTAAAGAAAGTGGCTAAAGGTTTTGGGTTTCCAGTTCCTCCAAGAGTCAATATTACAATTGGTGCTAGTGGGAAAACTGGTAAAAAAGATAAAAAGAAAAATCATAAGCATTGATTAATTAAAGGTTAAGATATTTATTTGTATAATTAGCATATAACGTTGTATTTGAGAAATTTAATTGTTCATTTGTTACGTTAAAGCTGTAGTGTAACATCTCATTTGTCGATATGAAGTCATTTACTCGCAATGATTTTTAAAAGTCATCTCAGATAAATTTAATTCAAGATCACTAATGTTGATTACAAAATTTTCAGTACAGTAGGAACAAAAATTAACTTTGCAGTTGTTTCTTTTCCAACATAGTCATGTGTTAAAAATTGGTGAAAACCCTTTTTATCTAAGAGATTGAAAGTTGAAAATAACATGGATAAATAGATGAAAGCGAAAGAGAGTTTAATAAGTTCAAATAGTGTAGTATTTTGCATTGCATCATAAAATTTTATAGGTCACGTGTCTGTTTTCTGCATTGTTTATTTATATCACAACAAACAAACTGACAACAAATCGCCAATCAGCTCTTGTGCCCCCAAGTAGTCAATCCACCACACCGTCATATTCGCTCCTCTCAGGCGTCTCTGCTACCATGAACGATCCTGCTAACTTCCAATACTACTCACGACTGTTTGGTTCGGATCTTAAAAACCACGATTACGGCCCACAAAATCAAATGCTGCAAAATCAAAACAAGGGCTCCAGAAAATCCAGTGTGGATCAATCTAGACAAAGACCTTCTTTCCGGAACGGCAGTCCTAATAGAGTCAGCTATTCAGGCAATATTGCTACTCCTCCTCAGCATTCTTCTCAGAATAGTCCCAAAAAGCATCAATCACCTACTAAAAATCCTTATAATTTTTCGACGGGCAACGATAAATCACTACAAATAAACGATCAGAGAATGCTGTTTTCTAAACAACCTACGAGGCCCAATCAGCTTCACTTCTCACAAAGTAAACATTTACTGGGACAGAAAGAATCTAAATGGTTGGATTTTATTCCTCCAATGCCCGGTGGAGAGTTTTCAAATGAAGCCATTAGAGCCATGGAAAATAGAAAAAGTTCAGCTCTGAATTCTGGTCAACAATTACCAGACCATTATAGAAGCCAACAACAAAAATTGCTTCCACCACAACAGTTCGTCTCGTCTGCCAATAATTCTTCAATCAAACCTGTCTCCACAAACACTCAAAAAGCAAAGAAGCTCTGTGTCAAATGCTCTACTCCAATTGCTGGTCAATTCGTTAGAGCTATGGACATGACTTATCATATTGACTGTTTCCGTTGCGAAGAATGTGATACTCCCTGTCTGACTAAGTTTTTTCCTTATGAAAAAGTAATTGATGGTGAAAAAGTCCAAGTACCACTTTGTGAATATGATTATTTCAAGAATTTGGATTTGATTTGTTATGATTGTAATAAAGCCTTAAGAGGCTCTTATGTTAATGCTGTTGGTCATAAATATCATTTGGAACATTTTAGATGTATGTACGCTGATTGTACCAAAGTTTTCAAAGCGGAAGATGGGTTTTATGAACATGATAAAAGAATCTATTGCCATTTTCATTATTCTGAACTATTTGCTACACATTGTGAAGGTTGTGATACTCCAATTTTGAAACAGTTTATTGAAGTGTTCAAAGGAGGTAGACATCAACAATGGCATCCTGAATGTTTTATGTGTTACAGATTCTGGAGTGTGGTTATCACTGTTAATTGTATTAATCCTCCAAAAGAACAAATACAGAATAGGAACATTGATTTATCTATGATTTCGAGAATTTGGTCAACGCTATCAACTTATGAAGAAGAATTAGTTTCGTATGTCATTGGAATGCTTGAATATGCTAGTAATGGTAATTATATTGGCGCTTTAGAAAACTCTGCGAGATTGGTATTAAAAATTCAATATCTATATAATGCTTTTGATGCGGTTGCTAACTTAAATATTGATAAAGTATTGGACGATGCTCAAAAAAATCAAAAAAATTCTGACGATATTTATGATTCTAATAAAGTAAAATATGTTCCCTTACAAAATAAACCAATGAAAGTTACTGGGAAATTATTAGCCTTTTGCTCATATTTAAAAAGTCTTTCAAGTGGCCATCACGCTTTAAAAGGGGACTCTAAAGACCTAATTTCCATCATCACCAACCTTTCTACTTATTTAAAACTAATTATCAATGCTGGATTGACAAATGTGTTGGAGTATAATAAAATTGCTCATAGTCAAGTGGCTACTGATAAATTTTTACTGGAAATTGCTAATCATGTTCAAGTTTCTCCAAGAACTGATCCTTTTCAAATTATTTCTCCGTTAGTTTCGGTTACTGCTAGTGATCGTTGCACGCAATGTGATGAACCGATAAGTGAAGATTGTTTTCAACTTTCAGAGATTCATAACAATGTTAGATGGCATACTTCATGTTTTAGTTGTGGGAACTGTCATACCAAAATAACCCCAAATATGGTTTATTCTGCCACTTTTAGTTATAACACTAATCAAATTTTATGTGAAAATTGTACTAATATGACCAGTGATAATAGTTGCGAAGGAGGACTTCTATATGTTACTAAATTACAGCATAGTATTTATATTGATGAGATTAGTTTGATTAGAACCAAATTCTCTATTGAACAAGATAATAAATCTGATAATGGTGGTACCAAAAGACGCAGTGGTACTGATCCAATGCATTCATCTCAACTTGTTACTAATATCAAACGAATGAAATCATCACGTCAAAATGGTCATCATAATAAATCCGCTTCCAGTATTGCTAGAAAATCAACAATTTTGAACGCTCCAGCCGGTAAATCGGCCCAAATGGAAAATTCTGATGATCCTTTTGAAGGAAAAAGATCTTTACAAGTTTATGATAGAACAGAAATTCAAATTCAAGATGATGAGTTAATTGGTGCTTCCAACCCCCCTGCTTTGATTAGTTCATTGAAAGGTGGTAGATTAACTTTAGGGGATATTCATAGAATTGTCACTGCTGAACAAGCTAAACAGTTATTGCCAAATGCATATAAACATACCAGAGATACACCAGCTATGGGTGAAGACAACATTGCGGATATGCTCAAAAGAACTGGAACTGTTGCTAACTTACCAGATGCTGGAGGGAAAAGAAAGCAAAAAGTGGGCAAATATTTTTCAGAATTATCAGCGGAGGAACATTTTATTATTAGACATATTTCAATTTTTGCTTTGGAAAGGATTATTGGTAAGAGTTATAATATTGAAAAATTGTTAGAGTTGATTCCTACAAGAAAACAACAAACCTTTTGGGCAAGAATCAAAGGTAGTGGAGGTAAAAAAACCTATAAAGGTCCTAAAGTTTTTGGAGCCCCATTAGAAGAATTAACTCAGAAATATGGTGCTGAAAGTGAAAAAGCTGTTGGCCCAAGATCTGTTACTATTCCATCATTTGTTGAAGATTGTTTAGAAGCTTTATTATTGAAAGATATGTCAGTTGAAGGTATTTTTCGTAAAAATGGTAATATCAGAAGATTGAGAGAATTAACAGAAACTATTAATGAACATCCTGATAAATTACCAGATTTTTCAAATGAAAATCAAATACAATTATCCGCTTTATTAAAGAAATTTCTTAGAGAAATGCCAGATCCATTATTCACCTTTAAACTTTATGATGTTTGGATTGAATCAAGAAAATATCCAACGCAAGTTATAAGAAATCGAATCTTGAAATTGGTAGTGGCAATGTTACCAAAATGTAATAGAGATTTACTCGAAGTTTTATTTTCATTTTTTAATTGGGTTGCTTCATTTGCTCATATTGATCAAAATACTGGTTCCAAAATGAATTCACATAATTTAGCCACGGTTTTAGCTCCAAATATTTTGTATCAAAAACCTGATGAGACTGCTAATCCTGATAAGAATATTCCAGCCTTACCTGATAATATCTTAAAAGCTAATACTGAAGCTGGTGATGGTTATTTGTTATCTATTGAAGTTTTAAATGTTTTTATTTCTAATCATGCCGAATTTGCAACGGTGCCTAGTGATATTATGAACGTTTATAATACTTTACTAAAAGATGATCCTACTGTTGCTGGATCAGGAGAAAATAATGGTAAAAATGCCCTATCATCGAAAGAGATTATTAACAAAATTCAATCAGTTCTTGAAAATCATCCAGGAATTTTAAAAGATGATGCTGATTCCAATTTTGGTGATGGTGAATATGATGAAGGTGATTCAACTATAACTCCAACGGTAATCAAAAACATGGATCAACTTGAAGTTGGTAAAAATACAGTGATTGAATAGCTACTAAAGTTTACACTTTTGGCTTGTTTTTTATGTTTTAAAAATATTTTTGTTTATTTCTATTCAGATTAGAATATGTTATTATTGTTCGTTGTTCTCAATATAATTAATGATAGTCAATTTATTAATTAAATCAAGTTTTTTTACTATCTATAATCTCAAAACTTCGGGTGTAAATTTGTTTCTCAGAAAATAATGTCTTTTCTGGAAAGATAAGACAAGACGGCTCGTGCTCTGTCGTTGTGAAATTTAAAAATGCATTAATGCATTCTGGAAAAGGCCACAGACTATCAAAATCTAAAAAGTCAACTCTTAATAAAAAACACCAAAAAAGTTACTTAATTTTATATCAATGCCGAGTGTCTCAAACAGCTAAATCTAATTTCATGAGAAATAAAGGTTTATAAGAATTTCTAAAATTCTTCTTATCCGAACTCAAAACCCAAATTAGTGTAGCGTTCGGGATTTTCAAGCAGATTAGCCCAAGAAGACACGAAATTTCATCAACAACTCACTTTTGCTAGAAAAGTATAAGTAGTGGAGCTTCTGTGCAGAAACTTACACCAAAAAACATTGTATTAGGTTAACTTTTTAATCTTTCACTCATGTTCTACCTATAGCTCGTGGTCCGTGAGCTTCTAAGGTCATGAGTCAACCACTCAACACATCATTTACAATTTGCTCGGTTTCTGAATCTCAATAAACTAGTGATTTTTGGGAAAACATTAAACCTAAATTAGCATCGTAGTTGTGAAGACATCAATCACATTGAAAAAAGGAAAAAAAAAACAAAAACAAAAATAAGGTAAATAATCATAATGCAAAACTAAATATTACCCAAAGTGACCATAAACTTAAGACATTTTTCATCGTTGGTAACTAAAGTTCCATCTTCGTTGAATGCGCACATACTATTACTTTTCCAACCCCAACTTTGGGAAATTGTGAAATCACTTGGAGAACTAGTGAAACAAATCAAATTAGATTTGACTTTTTCAGAAGGAGTTCTAATAACAAAATAAACAGATATGTCTTTTCTTTCATCTTGATAATTTGACATTGATTCTTCAATCGGATTGGAATTATTCCCCGGAACCGGTTGTAAGTTGGTGGAAGACGAAGATGAAGATGATCTTGAATGAGCTTGATTATTGAAATCATTGGTAACTTCTGAAGTAAAACTTAAAGCAGAATCATCATGAGCGTTGAAACCAAGAGACTCAAAAGTAGAACTATTCATGACATCATCTTCAGTTATTTGAATGGTTGGACTTAAAGAATCAGTATTTGTAGCAGTAGCAATATCATTTTTGGTAAGACGCTCTTTCAAGTTAATTCCATTTACAACATCATAATTTTCAAATAAATCAGGATTAACAATCCCGTTTCTTGGAGGACCAGAATTGGAAGATCGGTGTAGATAAACACCTAATTGAAATCTTTTATTTTTACGAATCTTTTGAATATAAAGATTCCAATAACAACCTGCATACCATAAAACTTTCCCGTATAATCTTTTTTGAGAATCAAGTTCAGAAATCTTTGAAAATGCAACAGAAAATCTAAATGGTTGAAATTTTGTCCATTTATAAAGAGTTTTAGTATCTGATTTTTTATTATTATTCAAATAATTCTTTAAAATTATTCGACTAGCTCCATTATTAGTATCTATATCATTTCTATCACTATCCTTGGAGCATTCTTCTTCTTCTGCATCGTTATTTTTCAAATCATTGTCATAAGGTTCTTCCTCGGGATTAACCGTTTCACTTGATCCAGGAGTTGAGCCATCATTAACAGTTTTTAGTATTACTTGCTTTTCATTGATAATTTTATCAATAGTTGTTGGTGAGCCATACGCAGTTTCATCTTTAACCGGTACTCTATACCAATGGGTTTGTTCATTATTGGGATTATCTGGTCTTACTTCCGTAATGTTTAAACGTTGGGAACTTTTTGGGCTAGTAATTACTAGTTTGTGTAAAATTGATTGGGACCAAAGGGCATCTTTAAGTACCAGTGGATTGACATAAGGTTCATTATTAATATCTTTCAAAGTTTCCAAATATTGTAATTGTTCAAATGATAAATGTGAAAAATAAACTGACTTGTTAAGACATTCTTTCAATTGATGAATATCTTCTTCTGAGATTGAATCTTTATCATTCTTATCATCCTCTTCTTCATAAGAGCTATCACTTTCACTTAAAACATTAATTGACGAAGATCTATTTCTCATAGTTGTTTTATGTTCTTTTTTAGAACCAGCAACAAACCAATTCATTGATTTACTCGATCTTAATTTATGATCTTTGCAACGAATATTTAGTTTCTTAAACTTTTTATCTAGTCCATAAAAATCATTGATTCTTCTTTCAACTAATTTAATGATAAAAATACATCTATCCCATTCGGTACTAACAAAGAAAGAGTCACTACTAACCACATCAATAATTAATTTAACGGGGATCCCATCCCATTTCTTAACCCCATTTTCCCATCCTTCAATACATAATAATGATCTAGCATTTTCTAAGATTTTCTCACTAGGAGGACCCAAATTGCTATCATTGGCAAACCTTGTAAATTCAGGAATATTGTCTAAAGTCATTTCTTCATTAATATTTTCAATTGCTTTGCAGACTAATTCAGGGATATCTAAGAATTGACCAGTGGAAATCATATTAATGGCAAATTTTTTTTCTATTATAGTATTTACCCCACCATAAAGATATCCAATTGCTAATTCAAAAGATTCTTTGGTAACATTATCATTATTATCAAAGATTAATTCGTGATATTTGGAATTATGATCAGACCATTTACCAGAAAACAAAGTACGAAAATAGCCTGCTCTGCCCAATAACAATCGGTGCAAATGGTATTCTTTATCAAAAGCTTTAATTGTAAAATCAGAACAAAATCCTTGAAAAAAGCCTTCTTGTAGTAAAAATTCGTCGATGCTCCGCATTGGATGACATCCAAGAGCACAACTTGTCTTTTGAGATTTTTTATGACTGGAAGATGAGACTGGTTTTCTCACTCCATCAAACAAAGGCGTGAAAGGAATATAATGACTTGTAGGTGGTTCTTCACTCATCTTTAATTTGTGTGGGAGATAAAGGCGATGACATAAAATAAAGACTGCCAAAAAAATTGACAACGGATAAAAAAAAGCTATATTTTGTGCAGATCAAATAATCAGTCAAAACTGCAGTCGATAGTTAAGTGTCATATGATACTTTCCCCCAGGGTTCAACTCACAAAAAGGCACATTATTCACATGATAAAGCCACTTTTAATGTAGAGAACTGACTGTTGATAGAGTTTTATAAATTGAACGCTAATCAGCAAAACCTTTCATAGAGAATCAATTACTAATTATAGGCAACATGAAGCTTTCCTTATACTGTCAACTTCAAATTGTATATACAGTTTTGCAATTTAGAAAGAATTTAAGAGAAGGATGAAAACAAGAACTTTTTCACAAAGGCATTTTCCAGATACACTAGAAAAAAAAACTACATCATTATAGCATTATAGAAATAAATAAATTATTTGTAAATATGTACAGTACGTTGTTCTAGATGGCCTTATTTCTTTCAGTACCAGTGAATGGAATACCGAGGGAACTAAGTAAAATTCTAGCATGGGAATCTTTTTCAGCAGAAGTGTTTAAAGTGATATGCATACCATAAGTGGTTGTCCAGGCATCTGGATTAAGGGCAATTTCTGGGAAGAACCGCACTTGAGAAGGAGTTAAACCAAAAGAAATATTACCAAAGTTATCCCCACTTCTATTCTTAATCCCTGAGAAATTTTCAATTCTTGGTAAAACTAACTCAGTTAAAGTTAAAAGAAAATCGTTCATTGGTTTACCCTTTAATTCAATTTTAGCCCCAGCTCTTCTGGATCTTCTAATATGCCACTGAACAACATCACTTTTAGTGAAAATTGGTTTTGGTTTTTCTCCGGTGATTTGTTGAACCTGTAATAAAGAAGTAATTGCGTGTTGAGGACTGGTGACAGAAATTGGAGCAAAACAATTGATATGGATGGAAGTTAACTCAGGAACAGTTTTACTTGTTACTTTGTGAGTATCTGGTTGTTGTCTCAGAAAACCACTTGGTTTTCTCAAGTTTCTGTTAAGGTGGAATTCTGAGGAACCATCCCATTCTCTTTTTTTAGCACCTTCAACTTTTTCTGGAGCTTCATGTTTATAAGTCATATACATCACATCAGATTTCAAACTGTTCAAATAATGTCTTTTTAAACGGTCGGCAGCAACGTTGACGGGTTTAAAATGTGGTGAACGTGGATCATTCACAGGAAATTTAAGTTCTGCAAATCTCGGTGAAAGAATTCTTTTATCAATTTTTACAGTATGATGAACTGGTTTCACAATAGAGTAGCTGGTTCTACCAGAAACAACAGAACTTGTGGAAAAGGCTCTTGTACCGGCTTGGAAACTCATTTTGGTGTATGATTTAAAGGAGTTATCACTTTCAAAAGACCAAATGTTGAAATTTTTCAATTTCTTCAGCAGAAAAAAAAAATCGCGAATCACGTGTAGACTCACTAAATAACTCAATCATCAGCGCTCTCAAACGATCCAAGTTCATTCCAGTCTCTCCTCTCTACTCTTGGTATATATAGAAGGTAATATGGGAGCAAAAGTGCCGAAGACTCGGACATATAAGTTATTTGATTCCGAGGAGTTGGTTTACGATCAATATGATATAATTAGCAGTGGATCATCAGACGATGAATTAGATGGGGAAAACAATAATACACTGCTTGAGAAACAAGTTGAATCTCAATTAGAGGTAATAACAGAGAAATTCGATGAAGAATCACTAAGTTTAGTGGAAACAGCAACACCGAAAATAATTAGCACTGAAGGTCAGCTCATTTCAACAGAATCGAGAATTGAGAAAGATATTACAGAAATTGATGAGACTGCTGCGTCCAACCTACCAATAAGAACTCCTATGTCCGATTACAAAATTCGTGGTAGAGTGAATCCTGAAATCAAAGCCAAAAATATTATTATGTATGATGTTGAGACTTATAAAGATATTTTGGTTAATGCAGTTGAAATCTACCATCCAGATTACTTATCAATTCTTAAGTTATTTTTTAGCAGCTACAACATGGACACATTTTTGAGATTTTGTACTAAATTTCGAATCTGCTTTTCAAAAGACTATACTTTTGGCCAAAGTAAAATTCTTTGTCCTAATGCAACATTTCCTACATATAGGATTACAGTTATTGAATTTGAACTATTGTCTGTGAATAATCTTGCTCTGAAGACTTTCATTGACACCCTTATTCAATTAAGTCTATATGATTACAGTTCAACATTTCATAATCATGGTATTGTTGTTAGATTAAGAAGATTGAAAGAAAAATTCTCTGCTAACATTAAAACATTGGAGGTGCTCTATAAATGCAAGGAAGGAAAGGTGAAAGCAATTCACCCTTTTGTGTTAATTTTAATAGCTTATAAGTTCCATAATGATCTCCGTCATAAAAAATTGGGACCGGATCATTTAAAAAAAGTATACGGAGACTATATAATGTCTTTTGAGATGCTTAAATTTTTCGATACTGAGTGTAATGATGCTTGTGAAGGCAAAATAGAGCTATGATTTTACTTTATATTGTAATATTTTACTTCTTCTTTTAATGAATTTATGTTTTGTTGTTTTTTCTTTTTCAGATGTATGTAGTGTCTTAAATTGCAAGGTTATAATTTTGATCTTTCAAAGTTTCTTGATAGTTGTCAAGACAAAATGATGTATAAAATTCTATTTAAGATGTTGTGACATTTCAAAAACACTGTGCCACTCATATTCATAATATCAGCTGTTAGTTCCTATTTTTTTAACACTATTATTGTTTATTTTAAAAAAAATTGGCAATTTATAATGTTCAACAATTTTTGGGCAAGCTGCATAATTTTATTGGCTCTTCGATGGGAAATCCGGGGGAAAATTGCACCGCTGACAAATTAGCTGACTAAATGAGATACTACTATAAATTCCAGCATTTTCCATCAATGGTTAAACAGTTGATCTCAACTGGATATTTCACCAATATTTGTATGAAGAATCATTATATAAAATGGTCTCTGAATTAACAAAAACAAATCTTTTCAAGCCAATTGAAATTGCTGACAATTTGCAACTTTCTCATAGAATTGTTATTCCTCCTTTAACCAGAGCTAGAGCCACTCAGGATCATGTTCCAACTGATTTGCAATTGAAACGTTATGATGACTTGACCAAAACTCCCGGTTCTTTAGTCATCACTGAGGGTACCTTTGTTAGTCTTAAGGCTGCCGGTTGGCCCCATGTTCCAGGTATCTGGAATGACAGACAATTAAAAGCTTGGAGAATTATTACCGATAAAATTCATGAAAACAAAGGTGTTGTTTCTGTTCAATTGTGGAATTTAGGGAGACAAGCACAAATCCCAGAAATTACCAGAGAAGGAACTCCTTTCAAATCTGCTTCTAATATTTACATCACCAAAGAAGATGAAGAAACTGCTAAAAAATACAACAACGAGTTGACTGGTTTAACCAAAGAAGAAATTAAGGCTTACGTCAAACATTATGCTGACGTTGGTGAAAGGGCAATCAAAGAAGGGGGATTTGATATTCTTGAACTTCATTCTGCTCATGGTTATTTATTTGATCAATTTTTCCAAACTGTCACGAACAATAGAACTGATGAATATGGCGGATCCATTGAAAACAGATCTAGATTTTTCTTTGAAGTTGTTGATGCTTTAATTGAAAGATTAGGAGGAGATGGTAGAAAACTTGCTTGTAGACTTAGTCCATGGGCTACTTTTGCTGGGATGGCAGGCATTTTTGGTGATCCATCTCCATATGCTCAATTTGGTTACATCATTAGTGAAATTGAAAAAAGAAGAAAGAAGTATGGTTGGGCTTATCTTAGTATTGTTGAACCAAGAACTAATGGTACTGATACTAAAGAAGCTGGTGAAATATATGGTGATAACCAATGGATTTTTGATATTTTTGGTGGTATTATTGTTAGAGCTGGTGATTATTATAATTATAAAGAAAACACTTTTATTGATGACATCACCAAAGATGTTAACAAGAATAATAGAACTTTGATTGCTTTTGGTAGAGTTAGCACTGCCAACCCTGATCTCGTTGAAAAATTAAGAAATGATTGGCCATGTAATCCATATGACAGATCAACTTTTTACACCCACACCAACTACGGTTATAACACCTTCCCAAGATATGGAGAAACTGTTACTTTCAACAAAGAAGAAGAAGAAAAGAGATTTGGCAAACCATTGGCTTAGTTTTTCGAGAAAGTCCTAGATATATTTTTTGTCACTTCTTTTGATGAAGTTAAGATCTTCTTATAGTATATTGAACCTTTAGATTATAATACACGTTATAGACATAGACGTTTTGATTTTTCAGCATAGTAAGTATATGAGCTAGTCCATATATAAGTAATTCAATGCTGAGTTTAAATGCAGGCTTTCTGGAGTTACCCTGTGTAGATGCTAAGGAAAATTTTGAAAGAATTTGAAATGAAAGCGGAACCAATCACAACATCTCTCCTATAATCCCCCACACTCAGCACATTAACTTTTAAGATACTCGATGTTCAGTAGATTAGCCTTCGTTGCCCGTCGTCAAGTTACAATTGCCGCTCCTCGCGTCTCATTGAACGTTGCCAGATCCTCTGTGGTGCCTCAATTCACCAGATTCAACAATATCAAATTCTACTCTACTATCCCAAAACAAGACGTTGAAAAAAGAATTGTTGATGTTGTTAAAAACTTTGATAAAATCTCATCTTCTGAATCAACTGTTATCTCTCCAGAAACTAGTTTCGTCACTGATTTAGGTTTAGACTCTTTAGATACCGTTGAAGTCTTAGTTGCCATTGAAGAAGAATTTGATATTGAAATTGATGACAAAGATGCCGATGAAATCAAAACTGTTGGTCAAGCCATTGAATACATTTCCAACCATCCAGATGCCATTTAAGAAGGTTCTGTTCTGATATAAAATACGTGTAAATATGTCCCCATTTTAATATACGGATTCTTTGATAATTC
This sequence comes from Saccharomycopsis sp. FM-2023a, assembly GCA_037355385.1. Classification (NCBI taxonomy): domain Eukaryota; kingdom Fungi; phylum Ascomycota; class Saccharomycetes; order Ascoideales; family Saccharomycopsidaceae; genus Saccharomycopsis; species Saccharomycopsis sp. FM-2023a. The sequence goes on from JBAKFZ010000018.1 coordinate 27,627, forward strand.
AATATTACAAAATTGTAAGCGCACAAAAAAAACAACAACTGTCTAAAACCTGAGTCTAAAAGGTTCCCATCGGCCGCCAGATAACCCACCATGGAAGTCGATAGCAGACTCGACTCGCGAGACTATGACCCGTTGGACCATTTGAAGATGTTGTTCGATGATCCCAGCTCGTTGGCGAGCTTGTCAGATCTTTTGGAATACACAAACAGTTACAATGCCAAACTAGATGAGACCATAAAAAATGATCAAGAACATTACAACAAATTCATGGAGTCCTTGCAAGAAACAGCTAATGAAGAAGCAAACGAAGACGCATTAAATTTTCAGTTTTTGAGTGAACAAGTTAGTGAATTGTTACAAGAAATTACCAATAATAGATCTATCACCACTAATACAGAAATTTCAATCACTAAAATGACCTCTACAATTCAAAAGCTTGATCATTGTAAAAAAAATCTTGTGTTATCAATGACCGTATTGAAAAGATTGCAAATGTTGTTGAATGCTTATAATCAATTGGTCGATTTTTTAAAGGTCCCCAATAAAAAAAATTACAATGTTATATTGAACTTGTTTTCGGTTACAATTGAGTTGAACAATCATTTCAAAAGTTATAAATCAATTGATGAGATCAATGATTTATCAAAAAGTATCCAGAATTTGAAAAATATAGTTACAAATTCAATTTTTAATGACTTTGAATTGATGATAGAAAATAACAAAACTGACAAAAGTGATAATGAAAATTACATTAGTGCTTGCAAGATCCTAGAGACTTTGGGCGACTCATATAAGTCAAAACTAATAAGTTGGTTTTGCAGTAATCAATTAAAAGAAATTGTGTCATTGTTTGGGAATATTAATGATGAAGCCGGATCTTTAGAGAATTTATCAAGAAGGTTTATCTTTTTCAAAAAATTATTAAAACACTTTGAAGTCAGTTATAGAAAAAAATTTCCTGATAACTGGCAAGTTGATAAAGAATTAAGCTCAAAATTTTGTGAATTTAATAAGAATAATATTGATGAATTTTTAAAACTAAATAACGAGAATTCCGATGCTATCAATATGAATTTGATTGTTGAAGGGTTGACCTCAACTTTGGAATTTGAAAATTACTTGACTAATTATTTCAAGAGCAAATCACAATACAAAGATAAAAAAGAAGCTATTGATTTTAATAAATCAATTTCAGTTTCATTTGAGCCATTTTTGAGATTCTGGTTAAATAATCAAAAAAAGACTTTAGATACAAAATTTTTGGAATTTTCGTTGCCAGAATCTAAAGATAATACTGATAATGAAATCAATGTTTTCAAATCGTCAGCAGAGTTATTCAGAATTTATAGATCAATATTATCACAATTGATAAAATTATCAAATGGAGAAATCATAATTGATTTAATGGAATTTTTCAATGATTATTTATATAAATATATTTCAATGATTTTGAAACCTTTAATCCCTCAAAATAATAATATATTGGCTCAAACTGATATAAAAGAATTATCACATTATTTGACAAAAATTATAAATACTAGTGATTATATTATTGAAACTATTGGTCAGTTAACAGAAACTTTAAAATCATTGATCAAAAAAGAGTTATTGTATAAGTTTGATGCAACGGTAGGAAAAACTTTTGAAATTACTAAGGAAGATTACTTGATGATTATCAATGAATCAATCTCAAAATTATTAATCAAAATTCAAATTAATTGTTGTGATTTGAATTTCAAAGAAATGATCAATGTTAATTGGAGATTAATTAGTGAGGTCAGTGATCCTAGCAGATATGCTCTTAATATTGTCAATTCATTAAATGATACTTTAAGAATTGTTTTGGCGGAAATCAACAAAAATTCCTACATTAGAAATTTATTAGATAAGTTAATTGATTTAATAATTGATAGATTTTTGATTAATTTAACAAAATTGAAACCCATAAATGATAAAATATCTTCTCAAATGTTATTAGATTCGTCAATAATAAAACATTTTTTTCAAAAACTACCATTCTTAAATAATAATTCAGAAGAACAAAATAAAAGAGAAATCAAATCTACTGAATCACATTCCGCAGCATCAACTCGCGAGATTTTAAAAGAAAACGATGATAAAAATGAAATCGAAAAAACTCAACACTTCAATTTCAATATTTCTAGATCTTATTTGAACAGATTGAATTCTCAATTTTTGAAATTAGAAGAGTTACTAAAGGTTTTGATGATTAATGGTAAAGATTATTCAGATTTGATCAATAATTATTTGATGATATTGAATGACTACAATTTTGATAATTTTATTAAAATCTTGATTTTAAAAGGTATAATTACTTCACCCAGACCTATTCATTCTACTGAAAAGAAAGAATTTTTAACTTATAAAGAGATTTTTGGTAAAAATATTTTAGAATTAAATGGTAATAATAATGATAAAAATGCAGAAAAGCTTACAAATCCATTTATGAATAATTTGATAATAGACACTAATATTAATTTCAATAATTACGCCAACTCTTCTAACTTATCTTCTCCTGCTTTATCTACAGTTTCAAGTATGAAAGCATTATCTCCTCCAGCAAATACTTTGAAAAATTTTGTGCAAAGTAGTCCAATAATGGCTGGTTCTTTATCATTATCTCCTAATATTAATTTTCCATTTAAAAATAACGCTAATATTGCAGTTAATGGCTCGCCTATAATTAATAAAGAGAATTTTGAAAAAAATTTGAAAGAGTTCGTGGGTAATAGTGAAAATAGTGTTAAGAACTTGAATGAAAACTTTAAAAGTAATTTTGGTAAATTTTTCAATAGAATTAATGAATAATTTAATCTACAGTACTATAATACATTAATTATTATATTCCTTTTATGTAGAATTACAATTAAATTATATTAAACTTTATTCAAATTATGGTTCCATTGGTTCTAAACTACCAAATTTACCAGAAATTTTCCATTGTTCACCCAAAGTTAATAATTTGCTTGCTGAAGTAAATTTTTTATCTTGGTAAAATTCAGTTAAATCAAAACAAACTAATTCAATTAATTTTCTCCCTTGATTACCATAAGCTTGAATAAATTGTAGACCAGAACATTCTAACCAGTTACAAAGTAGATAAAAATGAGTATTAGAAGTAAAACTGGAATCTTTAATATTAGCAATTCTAGCCACACATTTCCATAAGTCTTTAATTGGTGTAGGACTCATAATTCCATTATTATTCGATATTATTGGAATAATTTTAGGATTATCTTGTAATTTTGTAGTTGACATAATTGACCAAATTATGAAAATCCCACTTAATCTTTCATTATATTTTAAATCTCTTTCCCATTCTTTTGTTTGTTTATTATTATATTTCCAACCCATTCGAATTCTTCCTTCAACGGTTTCTTGAGAACAACTATAACCGATAATATATGGACATTTTTTGATAAATTTTGCAAATAAAATTTCTTTCAAATCAGGAAATTTTATCAATAAATACAAAGTAAGTTTTGCTAAAGGAATTCCACTTTTCATGGAAACTGAGACTTCAGATTCTGCTTGATTTATGATTAATTTTGTAATGGTATAATAAATCCATTTACAAATTAAATCATTCATATCTTGTGGTCTACCTGGTTGATTAACCACACTACTAATGATTTGCACTAATCCTTCAGTAATACTATTTAACTTAGAAATACTATTGGTTAATTGACCTAATTTTGGATTGATTAAACGACGAACTTGATAACATTCTTTTTTCAAAGCTTTTAATTCAGGAATTTTCATTTTTTCTTTAACTTCTGATCTATAATAAAGACACATTTTTTGAGAGTCAAGTAATAATTTTTGAGTTGTCACTGTTTGATCTTTGATTAATGAGCTTCTACGAGCTTGAGCTTCTTTTTCTTTTTGTAATTTCAAACTATCTTCTTTGGCTTTTTTCTCCCTAATTAACGCTGCTTCTTTAGATTTTTTCTCTGACTCTTCTTTTGCTTTCCTTTCTGCTTCTTCTTTTTCTTTACGTGCTTTTTCTTCTTCTTCTTTTCTAGCTTTTTCTTCTTTAAGTTGTTTTAGTTTCAATTCTTCTGCTTTTCTTCTTGCTTCTTCTTCTATTCTTTTACGTTCCTCTTCTTCTTTTCTTTTACGTTCCTTTTCTGCTTCAATTCTTTTCCGTTCTTCTTCTAATTTAACATCTTTAGTTTGCTGTAGTTGATTGATTAACTGTTGCATTTGTGATAATCGACTATTAATTCTTGCATTGGCATTACTTTTTATCTTATGACGAATAGATTCATATTGCTCATCTGTACTTTCTTTTTCAGATTCTAAACTAAAACCATTGTTATCAATTTCTTTTTGAACTTTTTTGGCAAATGTTTTACCTAATTCATTTAACATCTTTTCTCCTTGATCAATTGATTGATTTGACTCAATTTTTTTGAGCTTTTTATTAATTTTTGGTTGAGGAACAATCTTAAGATTGTTTAGAAATTCCACAAGATCTGCATCTAGTTTATTTCCTTGAGATGTTGATTTATTAAGAGTGATTTCTTTAGAATTATCTAGGTATTCTGTAGTTTGATTTGAATTTTTATTCTCATTTTCCTCTCCTTGAAATTTCAAACTTTTTGAATTTTCATTATTAAATTTTCCTGGTGAGTCCAAATAAGTTGGAGCATAAATCACCGGCTTTTCTTTTATTGACTCTAACACTTCTTCTTCTTCTTCTTCTTCTTCTTCTTCTTCTTCGTATAAATAATCATAATTAACACTTTCAACTGCAAGTTTATTAGATTTTTTTGGTTTCACTGGAGTAGATGTTTGTTGAATTCTTTGTTCATCTTCAGAGTCTGAATCAAAATCATCAGAGCTGTAATAATACAGTCCTTTGAATAACATCGTATTATGTTACCCCCAAAAATTGTCAAATTATTGATTAAAAACAGGAGCTTAAAACTCTTGTTGATGTTTTTTTTTCTTGAAATTTTTGAGATTGTATCTCTTTTAACTTCTGTGGCTCGTGAGCTATATGAAGAAAACTTTTGAGCTAATCCAAGATCATTAGATGAGCTGAAGAGTTACATGAAAAAACATTACAATCGAAAACATCATTGAAGTTACCGTTTACAATACTCACACTATTATTTTCATAATATTATTTATGTTAACTAAATGATCAATATTTATAATCTTTATCAAATTTTGTTTTAAAGCAAAAAATTAAAAGTTTAATGGTTTATCGTAAGCAGCTAAACAACCTTCTTTGAAAGCTTCAGATAAGGTTGGATGAGCATGACAAACTCTACCAACGTCTTCGGCACTAGCACCATATTCTATGGCTAAACCAGCTTCAGCAATCATTTCCCCAGCATTTGGACCAATAATATGAGCACCTAACATTCTATCAGTTTTTTTATCAGCTAAAATTTTAACGAAACCTTCAGTATCTAAATTGGTCTTAGCACGGGAGTTGGCAACAAATGGGAATTTACCAATCTTATATTCAATACCCTCAGCTTTTAATTCTTCTTCAGTTTTACCAACCCAAGCAACTTCTGGGAAAGTGTACATAACTGATGGAATAACATTATAGTTAACATGGCCATGACCAGTCTTGATATATTCAGCAGCGGCAACCCCTTCATCTTCAGCTTTATGAGCTAACATTGGACCAAAAGTAACATCACCAATAGCTTGAATATGTGGGAATTTAGTTTCATATTTGTTGTTAATAACAACTCTACTTTTTGGATCAACTTCTAAACCAATAGCTTCAGCGTTTAATCCAGCTAAATATGGTCTTCTACCAACAGCCACAAGTAAAACTTCTGATTGAATAGATTCTTTTTTACCCGATTTAACATCTTCAAAATCAATATCAACAACGCCTTCATCATTAACTTTAGCTCCTAAAACTTTAGTACCTAATTTGAAGTTGAAACCTTGTTTTTTCAAAATTTTTTGGGCGTTTTTAGAAATTTCAGCGTCCATACCAGCGCCACCAACAGCATTTTGGAATTCTATCACGGTAACTTCAGATCCTAATCTTGAATAAACGGAACCCATTTCAAGACCAATAATACCACCACCAATAATGGTTAATCTTTTTGGAATATGATCAAGAGATAAGATACCAGTAGAGGAAACAATTTTTTTTTCATCAATTTCGATACCTGGGAATGGAGTAACTTCAGAGCCAGTGGCAATAATGATGTTTTTAGCTTCAAGCTTACTCTCTTCAACACCTTCTTCAATTGGATCAACTTTAATTGTATGTTCATCAATAAATGAACCAGCACCTTTATAATAAGTAACCTTATTTTTCTTAAATAACATCTCCACCCCACCTGTTAATTGCTTAACACTCAAATCTTTGGCAGCTTGTAAGCCTTTAACATCAATGGCAACATCACCGACTTTGATACCTCTTTTTTCAGTATCATGTTTGATTTGATGATATAAATGAGAGTTATTCAATAATGATTTAGATGGGATACAACCAACGTTAAGACAAGTACCACCAAGAGCACCACGTTTTTCAATACAAGCAGTGTCAAGACCTAATTGGGCAGCTTTAATGGCGGCGACATAACCACCTGGACCACCACCAATGACAACGACATCGTGTTTTTTAGTGGAAATATTTCTGGCAATAACCTTCGAGTAGTTAGCCACAAATCTCAGAGAGAAAGGCAATTGTTTGGCAAGCATTTTGAGATAGGAAGAAGTGTCGATTAACTAAAGAATCAAGAATAGCGCAGAATCTGGCTTAGCAGATAAAAGGAAATTTTTCTGGATTTTTAATGGGGTTGGTCCGAGCATGGACTGAGAGAGTCTGGTGATGTTGAAGCGGAGCCGATGGGGGAATATTTTGGCTCGTGTGTGTAATGAGGGTAATCCTTGTAATATCAGTGTAAGCACGTGATATATAACGTGACTCTTATTTGAGTTAGAAAAACAATATTATGGCGAACTGTTATTAAAGCTATGCTATTGCAAAAATTGAGAGAATCTCCCTTCATTCCACGGTTTCATGGAGTCTAATCCCGAACCACCACGGCTCCAGAAGGATAGCAAGGATGGGCTTATTCCGCCTGAAAATTTTGCTAATGTTGCAGGTAAACTATATCGTTCTTCCTTTCCACGTCCAGAGAATTTCTCATTTCTTAAACGTTTAAATTTAAAAAGTATTGTTGTTTTGATTCCAGAAAATTATCCAACAGAAAATCAACAATTTCTTAAGGAGAATGATATTCAATTTTTTCAAGTGCCTATATCAGGAAATAAAGAACCGTTTATTAATATTCCTCAAGAATCAATTACGGAAATATTAAAAACAGTTCTAAATCCTGAAAATCATCCTTTGTTGATTCATTGTAATGCTGGTAAACATCGTACTGGTTGTTTGGTTGGATGTATAAGAAAATTACAAAATTGGTCATTAACAATGATATTTGATGAATACAGAAGATTTGCTTCTCCCAAAGTTCGATCTTTTGATCAACAATTTATTGAACTTTATGAAGACTCAGAAATCATAAAAATTGCACTGGAAAGGAATTGGCTACCTGTAAGTTGGTGATATGAATTTTTGATGGATGGATGATAATGATTTAAGCAAGGGTTTTATTACCTTTATACACTATACTTTACTTTTATATTTTTAACGAGGATACGATATTTTATTAGGGTTTTTTCGGAACTTTAAACAGCAAACTGTAAAAATCTTTTTGAAATCTATATTTACAGTAAGCAAAAACGATTTTATAAGCAACTGTTATTAATAATTTACAGAAACATGTCTATAGTACAATTATAATTACTCACAATATTCACAACCAACTTTGTTAGTTGACTCTAAATCAATTAGTTGATCATTTAAACCTTTTGAAGGAGAGGAAGCAGAAGGAGGAGAAGAAAAAGAGAAATTTCCAATCAAAGAATCTAAAGTTTTCAACTCTTCATCCTTATCTAATTGTTTTAGTTGATCTAAAATATTCTTTCGTTTTTCAAATTTTTTCATTGTAGATTCAACTATTGAATCATCATTTTTTTTGATTGGGGTTTGATTTAGTTTTGATAAAATTTCATTTTTAGAATCAATAATGGTTTTCTTTATCAGCTCTTCATTAATATCATTTAAGGAATTTTCGTTTATTAAATCTATTTCTTTGATATCATTTGTCAAATTAATTTTTTCGAAATCTTTAGATATTATTAATTTTATGATATTTTCATATAACTGACTTTTGATTTTTAAAGATTCCATTTCCCATTGTTGATTGTTGAAAAGCTCTTTGTATTTAATCACTTTATCTCCTAATTTTTCTCTCAACTTATTAGATTTATTTAATTCATTAATTAATTCTTTAATATGATTTGACAATTTTTGATTTTCTTTTTCCAACTCTTTTAGTTTACTGTTATTTAAAATACTTTTAGAAGGTAAGTTGTTCAATTTGTAATCATTTTGTTTATTATTTTTAATCTCTGTTATGTCGGGGATGTTATTAGCAATATCTTTTGTTTTTTTAGATATTTGTTTTAATTGAGTGGTGCTATAACCATTGTTATTATTGTTTAATAGATTCTCGGTATAGTAATCATTATCTGTTGCATTGGATTTTTTCTCTAAAGAATCTAAAAATCTTTGACGTTTTTCTCTAATGAACAGAGTATTGGTAAAGTCTTGATCTTCATTAGCTCTACCATATTCAATGCTACTGCCTAACGAAACGTCATCTCTTATTTCACTATATTCATTATTAGCATCATCATCAAAACTTGAAACAAAAGTCATATTCCAATACAGCAATTAAACCCAAACAATTTTTTTGTTTGTGGTTTTTTATATAAAAATGTAAACAGTTCGCGAAAATCAAGATCACAAATTAAAAGTAAACAAAAATACAACCCAACATCCATCCATACACCATACGCTAAATAATCATGGATAAATTCTTGAAATTAAAGTTTTATAGATGATCTTTAGTAAGATTATACTTATATGCAAGTATTTGGCAGTACAAATTGAAATTTAACTTTCTAAGGTGCTCATTAAAATGTTCTTTTTGTAAAATATTTATCATTTGCATGGCATAAACGGTTTCAAGTAAGGGTACTTTCTTTAGAAGTAAGCGCTACCCAAAAAGTTTTGCAAACCATTAGTCGGAGTATCAGTTCCTTGAACATTAGTTTAGTGTCATGTGTAACAGACCATATAATACTATTGTCATAAGCTATTTTTAACCAGAAACTGGTTATTTAAAATTATATTTAGAATTATGTTGATACTAAGAGTTTTTTTAAACAAAAAACATGAAATTCATTAATTGAATCATTTAATGGTATCATTAATATTATTATTTGATCGTTATTGCTAACCAGGACCATGATAACTTTGTATTACTTTTGAAAGATAAAACAGAATACCTATTTTAATCAGTGAAAAGCACGAAGTGATATTATTCATTTACTGAATCAGCAAAAGGGATCGGGGGATAAAAATAGAATTTTGCATGTTAAAATTTTTTTGTAAAAACTCATAAAGCAATGAATTCACACTGGCCAATGTCAGGGTGTAGTAATGTTTTGTAGCGATTGGTGAATGCGCCACTGTGTCTCGTCGTCCTTAATCAATCGATCAATCAATCAAGCGGAATGTAATTAGGAAAGGAGAATACATGAAGGCAAAGCGGAATTAGTGATCAGAAAAGCTAATGACATCTCCTAATTCTATTTTTACTTTCACCACATTCCAAAAACTATATAAAGACCTGGTTTCCTCCCCATTTCTCAAACTTATCTTTCCTTAGTATCATCAAATAACTCCCAAGTTTATTTATTCAATCAATTACTCCACTCGCTTATCTACTATTATTACAATGTTGTTCAACAAAGCCCTTGTCTCCTCTTTATTAGTTGTTGCTGCTGCTGCTTACGGTAACTTCACCTCTACTGTTGTCAAGTCTGAAGATGTTGCTACCACCATTTTAACCATTACTTCTTGTTCCGAAAACAAATGTTCTTCTGTCCCAGTTACTACTGGTGTTACCGTTGTGACTTCTACTGTTGAAGGTACTGTTACTGAATACACTACTTACTGTCCATTAACTGCCCATGAAGCTACTAGTTCTGTTGAAATCTTCAGTTCTGCTATCAACTCAACTGTCCCAACCACCTTATCCAATTCATACTCCAATCCTGTTGCTGCTTCTACTGCTGTCCCTTCTACTGTCGCCCCAGTGTCTTCCAACTCTACTTCTGCTGCAGTCCCAGTCTCTTCTAACTCTACTTCTACTAATCCTGATGTTTCTACTTTAGAAGGTAGTGGTAATAAGTTAGCTGTTGGTGCTGCTGCTCTTGCTGGTTTCGCTGGTATTTTCTTATTATGATTTTGATCGACTCTGTCTGCAGTCATAGGTATTTCAATCATTTCATGATAATAAAAAATATAAGTAACATCAACATTAATTTAAAATAATTTCAAATTCGTTCATTCATTAAAGTAAAAATCCATTTTGTTTCTAGATTCTATGTTATACCCTTAATTCGTCAATCTATTCTAATTAATTTTATAGATTTCTTTTCAGTTTCTTCTCAGCTTCTGCTCACTTTTTAACTAAAAAAATGACTTCCTAGATTTATTTTTGTTCACTATTTTATTATTTACTTCTCATTTCATTTGCATTTGATTTTTCTGCTTTTTATAAAACATCATTGATTCATTCATTGTCTATGGTTTTTTTTAATTAATAAATAATCTCACTTTCCTTAATTGTTTGATGTAAATTATTTTTCAATAAATTCCAATTCATCATTAAAAACCTTAGTGTTAGTCTCCATAAATTTTCCTAATGATTCTAAGAAATTTTGACATAATTGTTCATTCCCGTAAGAACCGAATCATCATCAACAGTTTACTCCCTTGAATCCTCTTCCACTTTCCGAATATTCATTAGTTGAATTCTTTACCTGTATCGAATTAACCTATTCGTCCTTTTTTCATAAACACTCATTAAACTCATCCAAATGAAATATTTAGTCTTTATTGCTACGCATGTCAATTGTTTGTAGGTGCACATTTTGACTCAAAGTCAATATTGAGCCATTTTTGAGGATATTGATGACTGGTTCCGGAATTACCAACATTGTTGGTACTGTAATTCGAGAAGTGCCTCGAGAATTAGTTATAGAAATTTCTAAGAAATGTTTTCAAACTTGCATAATTGATCTAAGATCTCAACATGTGTTGATGATTGGCCCTTCTATTCCGAAATCAATAATATAAATACTGGTCTTTACAACCCTGTATTTCTCGAGCTTATCAGTTATGATTATCATCAACACGATGTCCTCACTTTTAGAAAGATCTAATCAAGCACTTAATATCAACGCCCCAACTGGGACTGACCTTCATATTACCACCCATGGATCAGATTGGTTATGGGCTGCTTTTTGCATCTTTGCTGCTGCTACCATTACCCATTGCGGTTTCTTTGTCTTCAAAGGCGGTAAAGCAATTACCAATGTTGCTGCAATGTGTGGTACTGCTATAATGTCAATTCTTTACTTTACTTTAGCTTCAGATCTTGGTTGGGTTCCTACTAAAACTGAATTTAATCACGTCACTGTTGATTCTCAACCTGTCCAACAAGGAGAATTTTTAAGACAAGTGTTCTATGCTAGATACATTGGCTGGTTCTTATCTTGGCCATGTCTTCTATTTATATTTGATTTTGTTGAAGAAGGATCATCTTTAGCTAATTTAAAAGTTTCTCATTTACTTACTTATTTCTTAGAAGTTGGAGCCACTGAAGTTTACGTAGTTGGGTTATTGATTGGTATCTTGATTGAGAATACTTATAAATGGGCTTATTTTACTTTTTCTACCGTTTCTTATTTATTCATATGTTCTTTTATCAATTATAGAGCTTTTAAATCAGAAAATTTATCTGCTCTTTCCAAAATATCCATCTTTTTAATTGATATCATTTGGGTCTTATATCCAATTGCTTGGGGTATTTCCGAAGGTGGTAATGTTATTCAACCAGATTCTGAACAAATATTTTATGGTATCTTAGATTGTGTATTATTTATTATTGCTCCAATTGCCTTTATTTTCCAATCATATTCGGATATCAATGCTAACAATAATTTTAGTAACACTCATGTGGTTCAAGCTAAACAAGCACATCGTGAAACTCCAAGAGCTTCAGGAGAAACTGCTGTTTGAACTAGCTTTTGAGAAGTTTTTCATTAATCAAATTTTTTTTTCTCTCTTTGGTTTTATATTCTCCGGACGGCATTTTCACGATACTAATGATACATTTATTTTAGCCAGTCAATAGATACTTTTTTCAATAAGAAATTTCTCCTGTAATGATATAAAGTTTTATTTAAGAGCCAAAAATAAATTATACTTCTTCTCTATTGCACCAAAAAATTTCATATATAATAGTCCATATTGCAATAATATCATGTTAAAATACGCTGCGCACTCAGAATCACCATATTTTTACATGTAAAAAAAATAATATCTTAATTATTAACGCAGTTTGATCAAGAGATTGTCTAGTTTTGAAGAAAAATCGACTATTATAAATATTTTTGATTAGTATAGAATTATCAAATAGTGCATATTCATAAGCGATGGCAATATCAAATAAGATCCCTTGGCCCAGTTGGTTAAGGCGTGGTGCTAATAAGAATTCTTTCTGTTACGCTAAGATCGGCGGTTCGATCCCGCCAGGGATCATTTTTTTTGTCAAAAATTTATAATATAAATGTTTATGAAAAATTATTGACTTGTTCAAACATTGATTAATTAAGTTCAGAGTGGATAGAATTCCTACTATTATGGCATAAAATGAACAATGCCTGGTAAATTTTTTCCTCAAATGATTATTTTGTACATAATCAAGCCGAGTGAAAGTTGAATGTGTCATTAAGGAAAAAATTTAACGGTGATAAACCTGCTCAGTTTTTGATGAAGATTTTTTTTTAGTGAAGATTTACGCAAATGAAAAAGGTCCCTGGATACTTTAATATTTTATAATGTAATGATTGACAATCGACTATAAGTTAACCAAGTTAGGAAAACAAATGATTACTATTAAAGATTAAAAACATATCAAGTATTTTTTAAAAAGGTTGCCTAATCAGTAATCCTCTGAGTTTAATAAACCGAGTGGAAAAACCCCATTTGTGAATATTTTTGAAAGAATTTTACTTTTTTTTTTTACTTTTTTTTGATTCACTCGGTAGATGTCCGAATAAATGCAACTTACAATACTGAATTCAATGTCAAAAGAAAAAGAACATATAAATTTGTAGGATTGAATAGTTGATAAGTGTCTACAACTTCAATTGCTAAGTGCTTGGTAAAATTGATATGAGATCGTGTAAATTTGAGAGAATTTGTAGATTTAAGGGATTTTTCTCAACAAACGACTAGATATTCAAGATGTCCGATTAAATTCTTCTGGAAAATAAAGGATAAGCAAAAACAATTAGGCGATTAAAAATGAAAAATAACTAGGAAAATTTTCTTGACAGGATGACAATAATCCGTTGATAATTGTTTAGAATTCGGAGAAGGTTTAATAGAAAAAAATTTATTTCAGTTTTCCGTAAAAAAAAGTTTTTCAGTCACTCAGTTCTTAATTTGTTATCAATTGCATGGCATTTGAAGACCACACGAGTATCCTGAATTAACAATTTTGACTAGAAGAACATCATTAGGGCTCTTTAATTGCTAAAACGGCAAACATATGATATCGTTTACTTCAATTTTCTTTATGCCCCCCAAAACTCCCATTTTATTGGTTCAACCCTGAAGGTTTTCAGCTATCGAAGTGCATCTTATCGGCGCACACCCCCAACACCCCCATAATTTCGGCGCCACTCGTTGAGATAACCATGCATTGACACTTTCTTTAGTATAAAAAGCTTCCAATTCCTCTTTTCCCTCCTTAACTGATTATCCATCAATTTATCATTATCATTATTATTCAAAATGACTCTTGTTGGGGATGCCAAATATAAGGTCACCAAATTTTTGAAGAAATTCTCCACTAAAGATGGTCTTATAGGTGATTATGATTATCTTTATTTATTCACACCAAAAATCCCATTTGTATCTAAAACTGAGAAAATTCAACCTTTTTTTCCTTTAGATGCTGATATGCCTGTTTTCTTAGGTTTTTTACTTGGTTTGCAACATGCTTTAGCAATGTTGGCTGGGGTGGTTTCACCTCCTTTGATCATTGCCAGTGCTGCCAATTTTGATACTGAAACAACTCAATTCTTAGTTAGTTGTGCCATGATCACTTCTGGGATTTTATCTGCCATTCAAATCACTCGTTTCCACATTTATGGTACTCCTTATTATATTGGTACTGGTTTACTTTGCGTGGTGGGTACTTCTTTCACTACTATTACTATTGTTTCCAAAGCTTTCCCCGTTATGTACAAAGATGGAACCTGTCCCGTTGCGGATGACGGAACTCAATTACCTTGTCATGATGGTTATGGGAAAATTTTAGGTTCTACTTGTTGTTGTGCTTTACTTGAAATTCTTTGTTCTTTCTTACCTCCAAAAGTTTTACAAAAAGTTTTTCCTCCAATCGTTACTGGTCCAGTCGTCTTATTAATCGGTATTTCTTTAATCTCCTCTGGTTTTGAAGACTTAGTTGGTGGTTCTGGTTGTATTGGCGAAGTTTGTCCTTCTGCTACTGCTCCAATTCCTTTAACCTGGGGTTCTGCTCAATTCATTGGTCTTGGTTTCTTAGTTTATGTAGTGATTATTATTTGTGAAAAATGGGGGGCTCCAATCATGAGATCCATGGCCGTTATTATGGGTTTACTTGTCGGTTGTATTGTTGCTGCTGGGGTTGGTTACTTTGATAGATCAGGTATTGATATTGCCCCAGCTGCAACCTTCCTTTGGGTTCATACTTTCAAACTAAGAGTTTATGGTCCAGTTATTTTACCATTATTAGCCCTTTTTATTGTTTTGATGATGGAAGCTATTGGTGATATCACTGCTACTTCTGATGTTTCAAGATTAGCAGTTGAAGGCGAAGAATATGAATCAAGAATTCAAGGGGGTATCCTTGCTGATGGTCTTTCTGGTATTTTATCACCTCTTTTTGGTTCAACTCCAATGAGTACTTTTGCTCAAAATAATGGGGTTATTTCAATTACAAAGTGTGCTTCTAGAACCGTTGGTTATTGGTGTTGTTTCTTTTTAATCGTCATGGGAATTTTCTCTAAATTTGCTGCTGCCATCGTCTCTATTCCAAAACCAGTTCTTGGAGGTATGACCACTTTCTTATTTACTTCTGTTGCTTGTTCTGGTTTGGCCATTATTAGTGGACTTGAATTCACTAGAAGAGATCGTTTTGTCTTAACTGCTTCTTTAATGTGGGGTCTTGGGGCCACCATGGTTGGTGATTGGTTCGATACTTTCTTTGGATACAAAGGAGACAACAAAGGATTATCAGGTTTGATTAATGCCGTTGTTTTAGTTATGGAAACTGGTTTTGCCGTCACTGGGTTTCTTGCTGTTATTTTGAACTTATTACTTCCTCAAGAAAATGATGAAGATGATTCTGAAGATTTAGTTAGTGTTCATTCAACTCGTTCAAGACGTATTGAAGGTACTGAAATTACACCAAAAGAAGAAGAAGCTTTTGAAGAAAAAGCTAAAGCTTAATTTTCTTTTTTTTTTTATTGTTGTTTTTATTTGATTTACCGAATTAAATTTTTTATACCTTGTTGTTGTTATTTGATGTTCTTTTCTTTTTCTTATCTTATCTTTTTTTTACTATAATACATAAATTTTCTGTTAATCTAATCCATATGCTATATAAAACTGTAAACGATTGTTGACTGCATTAGCTCAATCAAATTTCATGTTTAATTACGTTTTAATGGAGTAATAACCAAATCTGGTAATATTTGACCTGAAAAGATTGTTGTGGCCAACCCAATTCTTGGAATTTTTTGGTATTTGTTTTTTTCTTAGCAATTAATCGTCAAATGACGATGATATAATTGCGCTAATGTAATGCTTATAAGCTTATTTTTTTACAAGTGTCTGCCAGTGTTATATAACATTACTGTAATATTCGTTGGAAATTGATGAAATGTAATGATTAGTTAACAAATTATTATTGACTACTAATATTAAACTCAAGAATTGTCATTTGAATTTGAAAATTGTTACAAAAACTATTAAATTAACAAAGGTATTTTTTAACAAATTATAAAAATAA
This sequence comes from Saccharomycopsis sp. FM-2023a, assembly GCA_037355385.1. Classification (NCBI taxonomy): domain Eukaryota; kingdom Fungi; phylum Ascomycota; class Saccharomycetes; order Ascoideales; family Saccharomycopsidaceae; genus Saccharomycopsis; species Saccharomycopsis sp. FM-2023a. Next base: position 43,904 of record JBAKFZ010000018.1, read on the forward strand.
CAATCATCTAGCAAAAGTAATATCATCAATTCTTAAAATTGATTTAACACATTCACTTGCAAGAGTAATTGCACTAATATTAACTAAAACTGGTTGCAAAACGTTTTCATTAAAGGTATTACCAGCAGCTGATCTTCTAATAGAAATTCCAGCATATTTTTCTCCATTTTCATGCTTATTTCTTAATTCTGTAATCACATTAATACTATTTAACCCAGCATTTTCTGCTAAAATAACAGGAATAATTTCTAAAGCTTGAGCATATTCTCTAAAACAAAATGATTCAGTTCCTGATAAACTTCTTGATATTTTCAATAGTTGTCTTGACATTTCAATTTCTGGAGCTCCACCACCAGCAATTAATCCTCTTTCTTTGACAAGACAACGAATAACACAAAGAGCATCATGAATTGATCTTTCAGTTTCATCAAGAATTAAATTGTTGGCTCCTCTAACAACGATAGAAACTGTTTGATTGATGGATTGTTTGACTCCAGTAATTTCAACAATTTTTGAGCCATTTGAATCAATTTCCTCAATTAAATCAGCTTGACCTAATTTCTCTTCACTAAATGAATCAATATCTGCAATTGGTTTACAATTCAACGATTTGGCAATAAATTCAACTTCATCTCTTTCAATATCTTTGATAACCAAAATATTCAATTTTGATAAGAAATGTAATGCTAAATCATTAACTGCATCTCTTAAAATTGATTTTTGAATTAACAAAACATTACATTTTGATTTCTTAATTTTTTTGCAAATATTTAATAAATAAGCCCTTTCTTCTTTTAAAATCTTATCCATTTGTCTATAATCATTGATAACAATATTGTTTTCCATATCAGGTTTTGGTGGTGATAATTGAAATTGAATTAATCCAATTTTAGCTTTCTCAACTCTAATTGGTCCTCCAGCAGATTTGATAACTGTTTGATTCAAAACAATCCCATCAACCAATTCTGTATCTTCAATTGTACCCCCTAATTTTTTTACAATTCTAATATCATTTAAATCAACATTAAATGGGTGATTACCTTCATCATGAATTTTTAAAACTGATTCAACACTTAATGGAGCTAAAATATTGGAATATTGTGAAACAATTTTTGATGATAATGAAGTAGAAGCAGCTTTGATTAAGGCTTCTTTATCGTTTAATGAGATTTTTTCTGACATTTCTAATAAGATTTCTTTTGATTTATTAGCTGCTCTTTGAAAAGATTCGGCAATGATTGTTGGGTGAATTCCTTTTTTCAATAATTTTTCAGCTGCTCCCAATAATGCTCCAGTAATAACCACCACTGATGTAGTTCCATCACCAGCTTCAACGTCTTGAGCTTTTGAAACATCAACTAACATTTTTGCGGCTGGATGTAAAACCGCCATATGTTTTAAAATAGTATGACCATCATTGGAGATGATCACTTTACCCTTTTCTGTTTTGATCATTTTATCCATCCCTTTTGGCCCAAGAGACGTTTTGATGGCATCCGCCACCGCTCTGGCTGCTAAAATATTGGAGTTTCTAACTTCTTGAGGCTTTTCTTTATCTTTGAAAGTAGCATTGGAAGGAAGAGTCCTGGTTGCAGCTGTCATTTTTGATTAAGTGATACAATTAAAGATTTAACTGTTACAATAATAAAATATATAACTGTTACTACTGTTAAATATTTTTCACTTTGTTGATCAAAATATTTCCAATTTGAAGATCAAAAGGCAAAAATGGTGTATTACCCGGGTCACGCGTGATGTTTTTTTTTTTTCTATTATGTTATGTTAACATTGTTACTTTCAAGCAGTTTATGAAGAATTGTTTTGAAGAATATATGTGTTGGTGAAAAATCAAAATATTAGACTAAATAAGGTTTACAATAACTTTCAAAATGTTAGAATCAATTTGAAAACCTCCACTAATTATTAGAAATACAGACTTTTTTATATTACAATTTAATCCGTTAATGGATAAATTTTAGTGATTTTACCAGCTCCAATACTTACACCTTCTCTTCTAACGATGATTCTACCTAATTTTTCATCATCATTAAAACACATCATTGGAATTGGTCTAGCAGGTTTATTATTATCACTTAATAATTCAATTTCGATTGAAGCTAACTTATTTGAACTAATATGTAAAACTTTACCCTTCTTCTTTAATCTCCCTTCAGAATCTCTCAATCCAATAATTTTCGAGACTTCTGCAGGACACTCTTGACCACCAGAATGAACTAAAATTTTAATTCCTGGTAAAATTGGTGATCCACGTAAGTCAAAAGTTTGAAAATCGCATCTGAATTTTCTTGTTGAACTAATGGCTTTTTCATCTTCTTTTGTGACTTTAGTTAACAAATCTCCTGGTCTAATAAAATCAATATCGTTTTTTAGTTCTTCTTTCGCAAACTTATCCTTGAAGACTAAAAATACATTATTATCATACTTAGAAGCAAACTTTTTGATTTTAAAACTTTCTAAATCTTTTGTTGAATCACTTTCGAGAACTTTAATTGATTCTAGTTGCATACTAAAACCAGATGGTGAAACCATAACCGTTTCTCCGACGCTAATCATTCCTGAATCAACTCTTCCAACAATTGTAAAATCGTTAGATCCGCCATGAACTGAATCAATATTAATTTCAGAAATTGAAAAAACAAAATTTTCATCCATGACTTCATTGGAATTCTTATATATTTGATTTAAATTTTCTGCTTCACTTTCTAAAGTATCTAGTAAAGTTGTTTTTGATTTATACCAACTGGTTAATCTTTTATCACTAGACGGAGTAACAACATTGTCTCCAGTGATCCCACTAACCGGAACAAAGATTAATTGATCCCTGCTAAACCCAATTGATTCAATCAAAAAAGTTTCTAACCGACTTTTGACATCATTATAAACTTTTTCACTAAATTCGGTCATATCCATCTTATTCATGGCAATGATTAACTTTTTAACTCCTAAAGAATAAGCAATTAAGGCATGTTCTCTAGTTTGCCCTTCATAGCTAAAACCTCCTTCAAAACCGTTGGTATCAATAATTAATAATCCAACATCGGCTTGAGAAACTCCCGCCACCATTCTCGGAACATAATCTCTATGACCTGGAGCATCAATAATCACTAATTTTGCTCTATTAGTTTCCACACTGGTGGTACAAATATCAACCGTAACCCCACGATTTCTTTCTTCTTCTGTCTGATCCATAATCCAGGCCAAAGCAAATGATTTTTTACCAGCTCTAGCACTTTCAATTTCTAATTTCCTTAAAAATGCTTTATTGACTTTTCCAAGAGATTTTAAAAACATTCCCATTAATGTTGATTTTCCAGCATCAACATGTCCAATAACCGCGAATGATAAAGTGGGTTTTTCATTCAACTCGGTTAAATCAATGGAATTTTTGGGTTTTGTAACTTTTGGAATTCTAATAGCTTTAAATTCTTCAGTTAGTTCTTCCACTGATATTTTCTTTTTCAATTCTTTACCTTGCGCTTTCAAAACTTTATCATCAGGACTGGGTTTTGAAAAATTATTTTGAATTTTTTTAGCTAGTAATTCGTTAGTATTTTTAACGGGTACATACTCCATATTGAGATAGGTGTGATAAAATTCTTCAATTTTTAATGATTTTTTTGATGGTTCATTTAATGAAATTATAGACAATGAGGATCTTGATTTTAATAGATTATGTTTGATTTCAAAAGACTTGAAGATTTCCAAATTTGGACTTGGTTTAGTATTAATTGGTTCCTCTTTGACTTCTTCCTTAATTTTTTCTTTAATTTTTGTTTTAATTATAATTTGTTCTTTCGGTTTCTCTGATATTTTTTCTCCTTTGTTTTTTGATAATCTTAAAGCTGCTAATTTTGAAAGTCTATTTGGAGTCGATGAGGAGGAAGATTTATTCATTGAGTTATGATCTTGTCTTTTAAGTTTGGATTCACTAAGTTTATCTAAAATGGAAATCGCTTTTTCATTATTATTATTTAATGGCTCACGATTTGACTTTTTCATTCTTGCCAATGCTGCAAGCTTTGATTCTTAGATATCATTGTTAGAACCTTGAAAACCAAAAAGATAGACTCAAAAGAAACCAGAAATATTTTTAAAAATTGAAGAATTTTTCAAAACACAAGGATAACTTAATGAACAAGTGGAAAAATGAAATAATGGGAATTAAAATAAAAATACATACCTTTTTGAGGTGGTTTTTTAGGAAAATTTTCTAAAAATGTTAGTAATATGATTTGAAATCAATGAATTAAGTCTACTTACCCTTAACATATTTAACAGTTTCGGGAATTTCCATATAATTATTCCAAAGTTCACGATAAAGATCTTCATCTGTGAAACCATGATAGGCACTAAGTTTTGCCTTCAAGATAGGAACCAATTCTTTTAACTTAGCATCATCTTCGGGAGTGATCTCTTCTTCTTCTCCATAATCGTACTCATCAAAATCTTCATTAGCATAATCATGCAAATCATCTTCGTCTAGGTAGTCAGCCATTCTTATAGGTAGCGAATATAATGAAGAATAAAATTCAATCAAAGATTTGCTGAGATTTAAGTATTGTAAGTTCAATTGTTTGGGTATTTGAATAATACTTTGGAAATTTATGCAATTCGGTGCCAAAATCGTTAGGCAGGGTAAATTCAGAGACGCGTGAAATGATTTCAACATGAAAAATAACTAAAATTTGAATATTTACTTCAATGTTAATGAAAATGGTCACCGGTTTTCAAAATTTCTATTAATTCCGAAAACTTACTTGACTTTAAAAGAAAAGCAAATGTCGAACACTATGAGATGTTGCTTTGAGAAGCAAAAAATCATTCAAATTTAAGAAAGGAAATTGACAAAGGGTTCATCATTTAGACTTTTAATAAGATAAATAATATATGACTTGATTATCTCTTACAGTAAAAAAATGAGATAAGCAACTTAAGACATTTATTCGAACATTAGGCATACCAAGATAAATTTAGAGGAACCGAAGTACCTCTACCACTAGGATACAACTTTTCTTTACCACTAAACTTCCGAGGTTTTGGAATTGCTGAAGCATTGATAAATTTGAATCTTGGATCTGAAATAGTAATTTTATCTTCCCCATTGATATTCATATTTCCATTCGTGTTACCAATTGTATAAATTGATGAATCAATAAATTTTCCGTTACTAGTGTTATTCTCATTATCAAAAATTGAAGAATGTTCTGTATTACGCCCAAATGTCGAGAATCTACCCACATGTTTCCTTGAAGAAACTTCACTGTTATCACTAGCAACTGTTGACGAATGAGATACAGGAGGAGGAGGTGGTGGTGGAGGAGGAGCATGTTTTGATTGAACACTATGAAGTGAGTCTGCGTCGCTATTGCTTTCTCTAGTATTTAATCCTAATCCAGGAATTGCTAAATTAGAATGTTGTTGAATAGATGGCGATGCTTCTGAGGTTTGCGTTGGGGGAACACTTGAAATTGCTGGACTAGCAAAATTAGGCAAAGGAGGAGCACTAGGAATTGCTGGACTAGCGACTTTTGGTAAAGAAGGAGCAATATTTTGAGATTTGGGCAGATTTATTGCTGTTTGCAATATTGAAGCACTCATTTGTGGAATCGGAGGAGAGGAGGATTTAGGTAGAGGAGGAGCACTTGTTTGAGGAATCGCTGGCGAAGAGGTTTTTGGCAATAAGGGAGCACTGCTTTGAGGAATTGCTGGGGAAGAAAACTTTGGTAAAGGAGGAGCGCTCATTTGTGGGAATGGTGGACTTTGAATTGATGGAATTGGTGGAGCGCTCATTTGGGGAACTGGAGGAGAGGAAACTTTAGGTAAAGGAGGAGCACTTGTTCGAGGGATCGCTGGCGAGGAGATTTTAGGCAAAGGAAGAGCACTTTTTTGAGGAATTTGGGGGCTTGTTGTCTTTGGTAGAGCTCCGAATTGTTGAGAAGGAATTGCTGGTGAAGGAATTTTTGGAATTGAAGGAGCAGACATGTGAGGAATTGGGGGAGCAGCAACTCGAGTAATTGAAGCAGCTTTTGAAGCTGGTCTAGTTTTTGGAATCTTTGGTATACTTTGTGAGGAAGGAATCTCAGAAGATTTATGATTTCCCAACGTTTGACGACGATTAGCAATTTCCAGTAAAAAAGCAAATTGACCACCTGAAAGAGGAACAGGGGCGGATGAAGCCGTAGGTTTATCTTGTTCATTTATCACTGGATCCTTTGCAGCTGTTTGAAAAGCTGGGTTGAAGCTGGAATCAACTTTTTCAACGACTCCGGATTCTTTTCTTTTAGCGTTAATTTCTGCAAGGAAGGGAAGACCTCCTGCCATAGGGGACGCCATTGGTTTTGGAGAATTATTTGACAGCTTCCCAAATAAACCGGCTGGTGGCGGAGGAGGAGCAGAAGGAGCGTTGCTTGTTGTCGGCAAAGGAGGTGCTGGTGGTGGGGCACTTTGAGCAGGCAAAGGAGGAGCTGGAGGAGCATTTGCGGTTGGCAAGGGAGGAGCTGGAGGAGGGGGGCTTTCGAAAGAAGGCATTGGAGGAGGTAGAGGAGCAGAAGCTTGAGGAGGCTTCTTGATTGTGCTCAGACGTTTTGGTCTTTGTGAAGGAATCAGTGGTGCCAGAGAAGTTGGAAGTGGAGGAGGAGCACTAGAAGGAATTGAAGGGGTCAATCCAGGCATAGGGACTGGGGGAGCAGCACTACTAGGATGAGGGGCAGCCTTATGGAGAGGGGGACTACTGAAAATACTGGGGACAGGTGGAGCCAGTGGCACTTTGGGGGCAGAAGAAGCAGTAGAGACCCCAGGAACAGAATCAGCAGCATTGGCAGCAGAGAAGTCATTTTTAACACTATCAACCACGTAGCTATCCTTTCTTTTGGCATTGATCTGGTCAAGGAAAGGAAGTCCCCCACCAATAGCGGGTGAGGGAGTAGATTTTGCTTTACTAGAGCCTCCAAAACCACCCATAGCCGGAGGAGGTGGAGGAACAGATCCCCCAGATGGCGGAGGAGGTGGTGGGGGAGGAGCAGATCCATTCGTTGGAGGTGGAGGTGGTGCCGGTGGTGGCGCACCGGAAGAGCTGATCTTGCGAAAGGCCTTCATGGTGGTGGATGAGGGATTAGATGGTTCCTTTTCCTTTACTTTTGATTTGAATTATTTGATGTGGCCAAAATATGGTGAGCTTTTGGAGTTACCCGGGGCCCGTCTAATAGCCAGGATATTCTGGCTATCACACTATAGAATCAATCCAGAAATCCGAGTTTTAGAGGCCAATGGATGGTAAAAAGAGCTCTCTATGAGATATTGGTTAAAAATATGCCTAAAATGACTTTGGAGGTGGTTAATGGTGGGGAAAGTAGCTGAAGAGTTGTAAACATGGTCGACTCAATTGACCAAGTTTAGAGCATAAACAATAATCTACATAATTCTTAATTCTCACGAGAAGAGCTATGAATGAATGAAAATATAAGACATTCCTGATCTATATTGGCATAATTTTGTTTGGGGGATGATAATTTGCAGAAAAACACGAAGAAGTGTCAATTGGGGAAGAGGTCACATTTTTCTGGGACATTGGCTGTTTCTAGTAATTGAGCCAACTTTCCGTGTACCACCAACTATGAAACAATCTCTTTGAGCAAATAGTCTTAATGTTGGAGTTTAGCAGAGCCGTTTGGTTGAATCGGTAAGAGCTTGTAGGCCCCATTAGTTTCCAGCGTCAATATGGGATGTTTACCAAAAAGTTTGGCAATTATTGACTTAATTTTCGGGGGTGACAAGTTTCCAAGGCCCAGATCTGTTGGCAAGATCGAACATTCTTGCCCTGTTTTTGAAGTAACAATAGAGCTTGTGTTCCAGTTATTGAAGTCCATTCCCAAGATAAAATAAGCGAGGGCCCGTTGCAATGGCGTCTCCTGAATTGGAACAAACGGTGCCTTATTTGAATTCAACTTTTCATTCTTTCATGTTAAAGCCATGCGGTGAAGTTTGCAAAACTTAGAGCGCCGATCCTTTACAATCTATTTCACCAAAAAAAGTTTTTCTATTTCTTTACTTTGACTCTTTCTGATAGACCAACACCCCTAAAATGTCCTCTACTAAAGGGACTTCCACGTCCTCTGTCATTTCATCTGTTCTTTTCAATGGAGCTATCTTCTTAGGTTTCACAGTAGCCTTCTTGGTCTTGCGTCTTAGATTCAAGAGAATTTATCAACCAAAGTCGTTGGATTTGATCGTCAAAATCAACAAAGATCAGAAATACTTAGAACCTCTTCCTCCAGGAATGTTCGCTTGGATACCGGTTCTACTACTGAAACCCAAAAGTTTCATCATTCAACAAGCTGGTCTTGACGGTTACTTCTTTTTAAGATATTTATTGGTGTTCTCCTTATTATCCTTATGTGCAATGTTGATAATTTTCCCTGTTTTATTACCGATTAATGCCACTGGTGGTAATGGAAAGACTGGTTTAGATCAATTAAGTTTTGCCAATGTTGGTGATCATAAAAAATACTACGCCCATTCCTTGATTGCTTTCTTCTTTTATCCTTTGGTATTGTATGTTATTTATCGTGAATTGACTTATTATACTTATCTTAGGGAATGTATTTTGGCTTCCCCAAAGTATTCTTACAGATTAAGTTCCAGAGTGGTATTATTTCAATCAGTTCCAAAGCAATATCTAAATGATGAAGAATTTAAAAAATTATTTAATGGGGTTAAAAGAATTTGGAAAGCCACTGCTGATAAAAAGTTGGAAGAAAGTGTTAGTAAAAGAGATGAGTTGGCTTCAAACTTGGAAAATACTTTGAACGGAGTTTTGAGTAAAGCGGTGAAAATCAAAGCTAAAGCAGATAAGAAGGGTGAATTAATTGAACCAGTTGATGAATTGATTGCTTATATTCCTCAAAAGAAAAGACCAACCATTAAAAAATACAAGTTTTTTGGTCCCAAAAAGGATAAAATTCATCATTTAAAAGAAGAATTAATCGAAGTTAATAAGAAAATCGAAGAATTGAAGTCCGAAAATAATCAAAACAAGTCAACTATGAATTCAATTTTTGTGGAATTCGAAAATCAATATTATGCCCAATTGGCCCATCAATCAATCATTCATCATAAACCCCTAACAATGTCTCAACACTTTATTGGGGTTGAACCAGAAGATATTGTTTGGCTCAATATGAGATTATTTTGGTATGAAAGACTTGTTCGTAAAACTTTAGCAGTTGCAGCTATTGTGGCCTTGGTCATCTTTTGGGCAGTTCCTGTTGCTTTTGTTGGGTTGATTTCTAATGTCAATTATTTGACCAATAAACTTCATTTCTTAAAATTCATTAACAAATTACCAGAACAACTATTGGGTTTGATTACTTCTTTATTGCCAACTATATTATTATCTGTTTTGATGTCCTTATTACCACCGTTTATTAGACTTATGGGTAAAGTCTCTGGTTATCCAACTTTATTGCATGTTGAGTATTTCACTCAGCAATCATATTTTGCATTCCAGGTTATTCAAGTGTTTTTGATCACTACAATTTCTTCGAGTGCTTCATCGGTGGTTACGAAAATTATTGATCAGCCAACTAGTGCAATGAGTTTATTGAGTGAAAATTTGCCATTAGCATCCAATTTCTATGTTTCTTATATTGTTTTACAGAGTTTTTCAATTGCAGGAGCATTATTTTTACAAATATCTACCCTTGTTATGTTTTATGTCATGAGTTTTATTCTTGATAAATCTGTTAGAAAGAAATGGAATAGATTTGCTAACTTAAAGTCCAATTCTTGGGGTACTGATTTCCCACCTTATACTAATTTGTGTGTTATTTCTTTAGCTTATTCTGTTATTTCTCCAATCATGTTATTATTCACCGCTGCTGGTTTCATGATTTTGTACATTGCTTACCTTTATTATTTATGTTATGTTAACAATAATGGAGCTAAAGATTCAAGAGGTATGCATTACCCAAGAGCGCTTTTCCAAACCATTGTGGGAATATATATTGGGCAAATCTGTTTGCTCGGATTGTTTGTGGTTTCCAAAGCCTGGGGTCCAGTTATTATTGATGCTATTGGTCTCTTTATTACTGTTTTTGTTCATGTTAATTTGAATAATGCATTTGATAATTTGATTAAAAACTTACCAATTGATACCATGAAAGCTCTTGATGGTGCTAGTGAAACTCCTTCATTTTACACACAAATGAATCAAAATTCAGCATCATCTCAACCTGATACTACTATTGTTGCTCCTTCTAACTATAATAGATATTCTCTTAATTCTGAGCATACTCAATTTGATCCTAACAAAGTTTATGAAAAAGATGATGAAAAAATGGAACTAGCTGAGTTGAGCAATGTTCAAAATTCTTCGTCATATTCTCTTGACGAAATTGTTGAACATCACGATTCATTAGCGAATGTTCCATTACTTGCCGAAGGTACAGTTGATGAAATTCCAAGTCAACCTGATAACATCATCAAAAGATTTTTTAAACCAAGTCTCTATTTATCCTATCACTATTGCAAAAAAACATTACCAGAACTTTATAATCATGTTGATATTCAAGATTTAGATGAAGAACAAAATGCTAAAGCTTATGATTATCCAGCTGTCCATGCTCCTCCGCCAGTTGTTTGGATTCCTAGAGATCCAATGGGATTAAGTCAACATCTTATCGATGATTTCAAAGATGTAATTGAAATTAGTGATGAGTGTGCAGATTTCGATGATAAATATAAGATTAGATTTACTGGTCCTCCACCAGATTTTGAAGGTGAAGTAGATTTGGATGAAAAAGACATTGAGTTACAAGATCTTAAAAGTAACGTCGATTAATTTTATTTTTGTACACTTACAAATTTTTTATGTTGCTTATTACTTTTCCCTTTTATGTTTTTTAGTATCCTATTGTTTTTGTCGGTAGTGTTTTGATCTTAGAATTTGATTTATTTGTTGTGAAATAATTGTAAAGTTCATTGCGTAAAAGACCAAGGCTCAAGTTTCCTGATTTGCACAAAAAAATTCCGCTCAAAAGTTCTTCCAGGCAATAATGATCCAACGACTTGCAATTCTTCTTATTTCCTTCTTGATCTTGATGTTTAGTGCCTCCCTGGGATTTTTCAAAATGGTCTCTGAATACTCAAGTAAAAGCAGACTTCAAATGATTTCGTCCCACCTTAATCCCCCCGCCAGACCAATTCATACAATCCCTAGTGGTTCTAAATTCACTAAAGATTACAAAATTTATTATTCTACTCCTGAAGGCAAAATTGGATCTTGGTTCCATGACGTTCCTCTCAGTCTTAATAAAACTGCTAAAACTGTCAATATGGTGGTGGAAATTCCTAGATGGTCTAATGCAAAAATGGAAATCACCAAAGAATTACCATTAAATCCCATCACACAAGATATTAAAAAGGGAAAACTTCGATTCGTCCATAACATTTATCCTTTTCATGGTTACATTCATAACTATGGGGCTATACCTCAAACTTGGGAAGATTGTACTAAAAGTCATGAATCTGTGGGTGGTTTGAAAGGTGACAATGATCCACTCGATATTTGTGATATTGGTAGTTTGTTGCCTTCGATTGGAGATATTATTGAAATCAAAGTTTTGGGAGCTTTAGCTTTGATTGATGATGGTGAACTTGATTGGAAAATAATCGGGATTAATGTCAATGATCTAAATAGCGGGAAATATAATGATATTAAAGATTTGAATTTGGATTTATTAAATGATACTAGAAATTGGTTTAAAAACTATAAGATTCCAGATGGAAAACCAGAAAATCAATTTGCTTTCAATGGAGAATATTTGAGTTCAGAAGAAGCTATCAAAGTTATTGAAGAAACTAACAAATCATGGAAAAGTTTGATTAATGGAGAAATCAAAGGAGGCAAATTACCTTTGATTGATAATATCAATAATAAAAAGTCAGTCGGTTATAAAGAATCTTTTGAAATTAAATTGAAATCACAAGCACCAGATTCTCAAGTTTCTGACTCTGTCAATGAAGTTTATTATTTAGAAAAGTGATTTTCACCTATAAATAGTCTTACAATTAAATTTAAATCATTCTATTGTAGTAGATGTTTGGCAAAATGCTGAAATTAATGAATATAATACAAATGACTTATAGATTTTGCTTTTTAGATGATGATTTATCTTTACATTTTCGTTTCTTCTTTGATTCTTTATCTTCATCATCATATTTTCGTTTCTTTGATTCTTTCTCCAGTTTCTTTTCTGACTTCTTCTTTTCTTTCTTTTCTAACTTCTTTTTCTGTTTTTGGAGTCTCTTTTCCTCTTTTTTCTCTTTTTTCTTCTTCTCTTTTTTCTCTAATTTCTTCCTTGCTTTTTCATCATTTCTCTCTTTCTTTTTCTCTTTTTTCTCTTTTTTACTTATAACGAGTGCACCATCTTTGTCGGAACTCTTATTTATTTTTCGTTCTTCTTCAAATGACCCTTTTAATCCTTCGCCTTTAACGAACCAAGTATACAACGGACTAACTCTTTTTCTAATCTCATAGTCTGTTATCTTTTTATTTTGTTCGAAATTTATTTCCCCTCCTTTATTGGAAGTAACTTCAAGTCCCTTTAATTGACCATCAAATAAGTTTTCCCACCACATTTCTCCTTGATTTATTGCATGTCCAATACCTTTATTATCTTTCTTATGTTTAACCAAAATCGGCTTAGCTAAACCCCCAGCTTGTAACGGTGTTCCGTCTGTCCATCCATAAGACCTGAGGTATTCTCGGGTATCCATGTTTATTGGTTTATTTTATCTAGGTAATTATCCTGATAAAACTAGTAGCTGTTTTGTTTATTTGCAGCAAAAAATTTTTTTTATGTTTTACAATGTCCCATCCCAATGGTATATGTCATTTATATTTTCGTGTTGATGTTGGAAGCATTAAGTATTACCTGCTCTAATAATTGGATTCTGGTAATGAGATTTGATGTGAAGCACATAATTATTCAGGAAGTTGGAAACTACAACGACACAATAGGCTAGTCACTCTTCACATAAGATTTTCCCAGAATATACATCCTTCATAGTAAGGACGTAACTAAATGCCTATATGTTAAAACTTCGAAGCCGTTTAGTTTTCGGTCTGTACTTATTGGTTTACTGTTCGTTTAAACAATGTTGGCCTCAAAGTTGCGCAATCAAACCCTTCTCAAGATGATAAAAATAAATATTCGAAATGGTTGTTACATTATCATGAAGATTTCCGGTATAGGTAGCAATTTTCATCATCTGAAAAATATTATTATACCGCAGCACGAAATCTGATCTCAACATTAGGTTTTTCTAATTCGGAGATTTTGTAATGAATTATAATTCCAAAAAATAGGAAAATTTCTTTTCAGGATTTAGCAATAATAATGTTCGGACCACAAGCTATAATTTTTTCAAAAAAACTTTTTGGAGATGCTGTAAGCTTCAAACACTTACTATCTAGAGACCAATTCAATTCTGCCAAAAATTTTTGGCAATATGTCAGCATTATCTTTCAATCTAATGAATTTCAAAGAATGTTGATCAATTTTGAAATTGTAAAAATTTTCTAATATCGAGGCAAGCTTTCTGACTTTGCGCTTCTAGCACAGAAGAGCTGAGATCAGTTTCTTGCATACAACTAATACTGTTTTGAATTACGAAAATATTTTGAAAACTATATCAAATAGATTATTTTATAGTATTATATCAAGATGGGCTATTAATATTGAGAAAAGAAATTGGACAAAAATACAACAAATTAGATTGTTTTAGTTTACAACTGGCTTTGTAAGTTCTCTAATTGAGCCAAAACAGCAGCTTTTGCAGTACCTCCTGTACTGGTTCTTTTTTCAACAGATGCTTCAAAATCAAAAACATCAATAACGTCATCATTGAATCTGTTATCTATATTTTTGAAATCTTCAATTGTCAACTGGTTTAATTGAACTTTTTTCTCTTCAGCAGCTCTAACACATTCTCCAGAGATATGATGGGTTTCTCTGAATGGAACTCCTCCTTGAACCAAATAATCAGCCAAATCAGTAGCCAACATATCCATGGTTAAAGCTTCAAACATTTTTTCTTTATTAACTGATAAAGTAGAAATTACCCCAGTGGCAATTAAAATAGAATGTTCACAAGTAGTGAGAGCATCAAATAATGGTTCTTTATCTTCTTGCATATCTTTATTATAGGTTGATGGGATTGATTTAATCGACATCAAAAACCCTGTAAATGAACCAAACACTCTACCAGATTTACCTCTTAATAATTCTAAAGAATCTGGGTTCTTCTTTTGTGGCATTAATGAGGAACCAGTGGAGTAAGCATCTGACAACTTGATGAAATTGAATTCACCAGTAGAGTAAATAATCAAATCTTCAGAGAATCTGGAAATATGATTCATAAATAAAGTAATCCAGAATAAGGATTCCACAATAAAATCTCTATCAGAAACTGCAGTTAAGGAATTACCAATAACTCCATTGAAACCTAAATTTTTGGATAAATATTCACGATCAATTCCATATGGATGACCAGCTAAAGCACCAGCACCTAACGGAGATTTATTAATTCTTTCTTCAATTTCTCTTAATCTTTTCAAATCTTCCACAAAATAAGTGGCATAACTGCTCAACCAATGTGACCATCTGATTGGCTGGGCTTTTTGTAAATGAGTATAACCAGGCATTAAAATATCAATTTCTTGTTTACCTCTATTAACAATAGAATTGATCAAATTAATCAAAATTTTTTCCAAATATTTCAAACTTTCTCTAACGAAGATTCTCATATCAGTAGCAACTTGGTCATTTCTAGATCTTCCGGTATGAACTTTTCCAGCAATTTTTTTACCAATAATTTCACCCAATCTTCTTTCATTAGCAGTATGAATATCTTCATCACCGGGTTTTTCTTCAAATGAATTATTTTCCCATTCTCCCATGATGACTTCAAGACCTCTGTGGATCTCTTTCAATTCTTCTTCAGTTAATAATCCCAATTTTTCAAGTCCCTCAGTGTAAACTTTTGTTCCAAATAAATCTGCTTTAAACATTTTTTTATCATAAGGCAAAGAAGCATTATATAAGTCCATTAAAGGATCGGTGGCACCAGTGAATCTACCGCCCCATAACTTTTGAGGAGCTGCTGACATTATTTTGTTATGTCGTCAAGTAACTTAAGGAAAAATAATGTAACTGAAATTTTTCAGTGAAAGATAACAAAATTTATTGAAGCAAATGACTAACATCCGTTGACTCATCCCTACACCAACATTGCAAGCTTTGACGGAACTCTTCTTGTTGATGAATGAGTCAGCATAGCAAAGACAAGGCTATATATACTATATACAATTACATATTAATTGTGATATTTGTCTGGAAACATTTGTCGAATGATATGGGTAAGGTATATCAGTTTAGAGAAAATGAGAATAGCTGCTATTGGTAATTAAAAAATAAACTTTTTGTTCATGAAATTTTCTGAATGAAACTAAAGGATGTTTATGAAAAGGAAATCTGCGCTACAGTTGATCACCAGTTTTTACTGATTATGATTATTTTCCAGTTTTTTGTCAATAGCCATCATTATAATAATTTTTAAAGATTAAAATTCTCTGATGTCCGGATGTGAATTTCGCGTTTTTTTCAAATTAAAAATAAATTCAAATGACAAAAATAAAAAACAACCAAAAAGCCACAATAATCATCCAACATCAATCACCATGGTAGCCTTAAGAAGAAGAACATCTTCTGGGCCGCTGCAGGAGCCTTCCCAAATTCCAACCAAGGTGAAAAATGAAGAATTAATAGTTGAAGGAATACCAGAAGAAAATGCGGAAGCAAACCATGATCATGAAATAATCTCTAATTCACCAATATCATCAATAAAACGTCCTTTCAAATTGGTGGGCAGTTTTCCATGCTCTGACTCACGGCCGATTTATTCCAGAATCAAAAATCCCTTAAGTATCAAAGATGCTGCTGTGTTATATGCCAGTTTAAGACAATCAAGAGAATTTTGGATATCTGGTGGACCATCATTCGAATTATATTGGTCAAAGTCACAAGAAAGACAACAAAAGTATGCTCTACTGAAATTGGAAAATAGTATGGTAAAAACTGAATCAGAAAATCATGATGATACTGAAAACAGTTTTAATTTAGAAGATAAAAAATCAAATATCCGTGATAGAATGAATAAATTATGTGATTGTACAATGGTTGCTGGTCCTCATATTTTTGATATTCGCTTATTTATTTTGAAAGATGACGAAGTTGAAAGAAAACATGAGTTAGAACTAAAACAAAAAAAAGTTGAAAAACAAAAGAAGAAGTTAGAAAGAGAAGAAGAACAAAAGAGAAGAGCAGAATTAAGACAAAAGAAAAAGCTAGAAGATGATAAGAAAAAGGAAGCGTTGAAAGTGGAAAAAGACAAATTAGAAAGAGAAAATCAAGCAGCTGGAACTGTTAAAATTCATAATGGTGCTGATGCAAATGCTAAAATTGAATCTTCGCCAAAGATCAACAATAAAGCCAAAACTTCTCAGGTCTTTGAAAAACAAAAATCTAAAACTGCAAACGATGTGATGCAAACTCCTGAGAATACCATAATGATTAAAAATCTTAACGCTATTGCCAGAATTGATCCATACTTAGACGCTTTGATGAAAGTTGTTGCTTCCGGAAAATCTAATCCTCCGCAAATTCATGAATTTCAAGGTTATATTAGAAAAGCTAGAGACATGGGTAGAAGAAAAATCGAGGATCCAAAAGTCTTTTTCAGGGTATTGGAAGACGAAGCTAAATGTCAACTAATCAACAAGAGTCAAGTTAATTCAACGTTAAACAACACTCCTGATTCAAATGATTCAAAACAAAAACAAGCAAAAGCAAAGAAAATGAAGCTTTCAGAAGAAGAACTCAAGAAGAAGAAGGAAGAAAAAAAAGCAGCTAAACAATTGTTGAAAGAAAATATGAATAAAGAAAAAGAATCAAAATTAACTGCTTTCCAAGAACGTTATGTTAAAAATGCTGACTTGGTTTTTGAGTATAGTGAAGCACCAACTGAAAGATTTAGAGTTCCCAAGGAATCAATCATCGAACAAGTGGGTGAATCTCAATTATTAATTTCATTCATTGTTATTGTGGGGGAGAGATCAGAGGAACTTTATAAAGAGTTATTGAAAGCTGAAGAAGAAAAACAGATAGAGGAAAAACAGAGAATTAAAGAAGAAAAGAAACTTGAAGAAGGAAAAAGTAAATCAGAGGAAGGCAGGGAAAAGGATGATGATGTTGAAATAAAGGATGGTAAAGGGACCAAAGATGAAACTAAGAATGATGGAGACAATGTGGAATTAAAAAATGACGAAGAAAACAAGGAAATCAAAAAAGAAGAAAAGCCTCAGGAAAAAAAAGCCAAAGAAGAAGTAAAATCAAAAAAAAGAGGTCCAAAAAGAAGAGCTAAAAAGAAATATGTTTCCAGAAAAAGTAGAAGACTTGCAGCCATTGAAAAAGAAAAAGAAAAGGAAAATAGATTAAATCCTCTTGACTCCGATTATTCTGAAGACGATGAAGAAAATGAGGACGATGAAGCAGAAAGAGAAACTATTAAGTTCGTTTCAATATCATTATCATATCAAGATATTCCGCTTCGTTACATTGAATTAATCAAGAACAGTTTCGCACCTCAAGAAAAAGTATATAAAAAAATGGAATTTATTATCAAAAATGGTACTAAAGTTCCTTCGTATTACTTATGGTATACTTTAGATGGTAATCAGGATGAAAAAGTTTCGGAAAATATTCGTCATCAATTATTTGATCTTGAGAATGGCAAAGAAAAGAAGAAGTATAATAAAGGTCCCAGACCAATGGCAACATTAACTGCTGTAGTTGCTAGCACATTACCTCCTGCTGCTTTACCTACAAATATCCTAGCAAATCCAAGTTTAACCCCTGATAGTGTTAAAAAGTGAGACCTATTTTAATGATTGATTATAATGATAAGTAATTTTTGTTTTTATGTTTTTAATGATTATGTTTTATGTTGTATAATAATTCTGAGAGACAATTTTTGATTTCATAAAAGTTGTAGACTGAAGTTTTTGAAAGATTAGAGCTTCGCCAAACTTCACACAGACAAGCTATTGTTGTCGAGTTAAAGGAAAGAGTAAATATTGTCAAGTAGAAAATGACTACTGACCCACAGATAAATAGTCAATTTGTTCAAATTCAGAAGCGCACAAAAATGCAGAAAAAAAGTTCATCTTCTTCACATCTAAATCTTTTTATTATCATTTTTTAACAAAATGTCAAAAATTATTACCTTTGTTACTGGGAACGCAAACAAGTTGAAAGAATTCGTGGCAATCATTACAGATGGAAGACCAGATGCCGCTTCTTCCCCTCAAGGATCGGTTGTGGGAAACTATTTGATCGTTAATGAAAAACTTGATTTAGAAGAACTTCAAGGAACCGTGGAAGAAGTTACTATTGACAAGGCCAAACGTGCTGCTGCTAATATCCGTGGTCCAGTTATTGTTGAAGATACTTGCTTGGTGTTCAATGCTTTCAGTGGTTTACCAGGTCCTTATATCAAATGGTTTGTTAGCAGTCTTGGAGCGCAAGGTACTGCTGATATGTTATACAAATTTGAAGATAAGTCAGCAAAAGCTATTTGCACTTTTGGATACTGCGAAGGCCCAGGGAAAGAAGTCCAGTTATTCCAAGGTGTGACTGATGGTACGATAGTTGACCTGAGAGGTCCAACTAATTTTGGTTGGGATTCGATTTTTCAACCGATTGGTTTCGATCAAACTTACGCAGAAATGGACAAAAATCTCAAAAATTCAATTAGTCATAGATATAGAGCTTTGGACAAACTTAAGAAGTCTCTTTTTCAATAAATAAATTATGGTGCATCAGTGCATTCCCAATCACTTGGTTCGTAAGCATTTGGTTGATCAATTTCCTTAATTTCTTCTTCAGATAATTCAAAAGTATAAACATTTAAATTACCATCTAAACGACTGATTGTGTTGGTTTTGGGTAAAGGGATATTTCCATGTTGTAAATTCCAACGAACTAAAACTTGTGCGGTGGTAACATTATGTTTTTTGGCAATCTTGGTTAAAATTGGATCATTAAATCTACCACCATGATTAAAAGGAGCATAAGATTCAACATGGATTCCCTTTGATTTGCAATAATCTGCTAATTCGGTTCTCATAATCCAAGGAGAGATTTCAATTTGATTAACAGCAGGTTTATACTTTAATCCATCCCATTTCAACAATTGATCAACATGATGTTTCCCATAATTAGAAACACCAATTGATTTGACGATCCCCAAATCCACAGCTTCTTGCATGGCCTTCCAGGTTTCCAATCTTTTAGCTGGTCCAGCAAGCGGAGAATGAATTAATAACAAATCAATGTATTTCAAACCTTCAACTCTTCTAAGGCATCTCTCAATTGCAATTTTGGCATTGTTGTAACCACATTCAGAGTTCCATAACTTGGTGGTATAAAAAACTTCTTCCCTTTTATTTTTCTCTGGGTCCTCATTGATCCACTTGAGGATTCCCTCGGCTACTTCCTCTTCATTATCATATAAGACTGCACTGTCAAAATGACGATAACCCCGTATCAATGCTTCGTATACAATGTTTTTGGGCTTGCCAATCATGTAGGTTCCCAACCCCACGGATGGGATCTTGTATCCAGAGTTGAGAGTGACGTATTTAGCGACGGTCATCTTGCAACTGAGTTGAGAGAAAGTTTAGTTGAGGATTGTATCGATGATCATCTCTGCCTAAAGTTAAAAATAAAGGTGCGGATATGCCCAGAGTTTTTCCGGTGCGGTCCGCGCTGAGGAAAAGAGTCATTTCAGGAAATGAAAGTCAAGTTCGATTGAAATATTTAATTAACTTTAATTCAAAACAACGATCAATATGTCTACAACTATTAATATTGCTATCATCGGTCCAGGTCTTGTTGGATCTGAGTTTATTACCCAATTGGCTCATATCAGCCCACCAAAAATCACCTTCAATCCAATTTTAATCTCTTCTTCTAAAAAAGCGTTAATTTCCAATGACTTTAAACCTATTAACTTGAAAAATTGGGCTAATGAATTCAAAACCACCACTCTTTCCGCTTTATCTTCTAGCGAATTGTTGTCATTCTTATCCAAGTCCGTTAAGTTGAATCCAACTATTTTGGTTGATAATTCTTCTGATGCTAACTTTGCTTCAAATTATCCACAATTCTTAGAAATTGGAGTTTCAATTGCAACCCCAAATAAGAAAGGTTTTTCAAGTGATATTTCTCTTTGGAATCAAATCTTCGATGCCAGTGCTAAAAAGGGTAGTTTGGTTTATCATGAAGCTACAGTTGGTGCTGGTTTACCTGTTATTAGCACAATTAAAGATTTAATTGCAACTGGTGATGAAATTGAAGAAATTGAAGGTATTTTCTCTGGAAGTTTATCATATATCTTCAATGAATTATACTCTTCTGGTAAAAAATATAGTGAAATTGTCACCATTGCTAAATCCTTAGGTTATACCGAGCCAGATCCAAGAGATGATCTTAACGGTCAAGATTTTGCTAGAAAGATTGTTATTTTGTCCAGATTATCTGGTTATGAACTCAAAAGTTTGAATGATTTGAACATTGAATCCCTCATTCCAAAAGATTTAGAAGACGCCAAATCTGGCGATGAATTTTTAGTTAGATTACCAAACTATGATCAACAAATGGAAGATTCAAAAGCTGAAGCCGCAAAATCGGGAAAGGTTTTGAAATATACTGGTAAAATTGATATTAAAAACAAATCTGCTACCATCGGTATTCAACAATATCCAAATTCGCATCCTTTTGCGAATATGACTGGCTCTGATAATATTATTTCCATCAAAACTAAACGTTATCAAAATCCTCTCATAATCCAAGGTGCTGGGGCTGGTGCTGCTGTTACTGCTGCTGGTGTTTTGGCTGACACTCTCAAAATTGCTGAACGATTATAATTATTTTTGCACATATAGATGTATATATATGATATAGACAGGTAAATGAGAAATATGCTCCTTCCAAGTTGGTGTAAATGATATTCCTCCAACACGTTTCTTTTTATTTGCAGTTTCTTTTGCATAAATCTTAGCAACGGTATCAACAGTGTTCTGCTTTTGCGGTAGTCAATTTTTCTTCATATGAGTGAACTTTTGAAGGAATAACTTGTAACTTATCGTGAGAGATTTATTTAACATACCTATAACTAAAGAATTCCAAAAAGTCATAGCTTAGTTGCAAAAATCCCGTCAAAAGTCACCGACCCTAATATTAAGGCCAATAAACTTCAACCTTACAAATAGCAGAGGAAGCTATTCTAGCTGATTTACTATTTTTTTTTCGTAGCGAAAAATACTAGTTTGAAGACGCAGTGGAAAAGCTAGATGATTTCTGGTAGGGAACTTTTCGCTGAGGCCATCAGCCTCCTTGCGTGCTAAACAGAGGCTTCTCCGGAAGAAAGACTACAGTTTAACTTGAGAAGAGGCAGAAAGAAGACATCTATTTCTGTTGTGAAAACACTGTAGTTGTGCCACAAAAAGTCGGTATATTGAGGCTGGTGGGTGTTGTTGTGATTGTCAATGTTTTAAAAGGTAGATCTTTTGTTAAAGTTTCTCTCTGACCGTTGTTTGTCACAGTAGAATATTGGCTTATGGTAACCATAGTGCTAAAGTCAAGAGTATCATAAACCATTATTAGTTTCAATGATAGTGTTTCTCTCGAGAAAAACAAAAGCAACCCCAAAATATGCTCCTAGTTTTAAAGAAGTTCTTAAAAGATTGGTTTTATCGACTGCTCTTTTATATATAGAAGACTGGCTCTTATCATTATCGATTAAGGGTTCTTCATTTGTGATTTATAGGCAGAGAACTCCTGTTTGTAGTACCCATATTAGCCACCTTCCCCATTTAATCAGCATTTTTGGATATGTTTTGGTCTATGATAAAGGGGCGCACAAGATGCTACTTGATATCTTTGGTGTTTATTTAAATACATTTCAGCGACCCAAGGACTCTTTGTTCTTCCATGAACGTTGTTTTCAGCTTATTTCTCTACGGCTAATGCCCTTTCCATCCGCAATTCCACTCTCCAAACCTGGTTCAAAACGTTCTACGACGCACGGCCTTCCAACAATTTTTTCAACATGTGGAGAGTTTTTTAAGCACCTAATCACCCCTTAACCCAATTTACCATCCACTTTGAATAGGCACTGATTTAGAAATGTTCCCACCAAATTTCAGGTTTCAATGGGTTCAGATTGTAACTAATATATGATGATCGGAACTCCCAGAACTATTCAATTTAGGATTCATTAAAAAAAAAAAATTACCATGGAAAGTTTTCAGAAATAATGAGATATTTACAATGCTTAGTCCTTTTAACTACTATGATTACTTCATTTAGCTCCTCTTCACCTATTCCAGTTAATCAATTGTTAGATTCTAACTCACCATTTCTAAATAAAGCTATGAAATATGGAGAAATTGGTAACTATGGTGCGGTTTTTGCCTTGGTCCTACAAAATTATTTTGATAAGAAGAAGTCTTTCACTCAGACAGTTTTGAATCTTAGGACCCGTACTCAAAGTACAACAGCAGTCATAATGACAACCACAAGTCACACTATAAATATGATAACACCACCTCCAACTTTGACTTTGTTAACTACTATGACTCAAGTTTTACAATAACTTATGAAAATCATTCACTAATTGAATAAATTTTTTAATAGCAGTGAATTTTATAAATTTAGATTCTGCTTATTGTTAAAATAATATTCGTTTAGTATATATTGTAGTATCATTACCAGACCAAAGAAAAAGATCTCTACAAATTTGTGAAAAAAGGTTTTTATATAATGTGTTGAAAGTAAAAAATTATTGCTGAAGTCATGTGGTGTAAAACTCATAAAAAACAACTTAAAATCCTTAATGTAAATAAAAACGTTAATTTCCTTTTATCAATTTTCTTTCCTGAACAATGTTGAGCTCTTGTAACCTAGCTTTTAGAGAGGGGATATTATTCAACTTTTTCTCAATTTCTAACTTTTCTTCAGCTAATCTTAGTCTTTTCTTGTAATTAAATCTCTTAAAAATGTAATCTCCTTTGCCATCGAATTGAAGAACATATTTATGGAATTTCCAAATAGAAGTACGATGAGCAACACTTAATACAGTGATCCCAAGTTCTTTAGTGGCATGAGTATACATTTTACTTTCCATTTCTGGAGTAACTTGAGAAGTACATTCATCAAGAACTGCAAATTTTGGTTTATGATAATATAATCTTGCCATTGCTAATTTTTGCTGAGACCCAATTGATAATTGTGTCGACCAATCTTTAACCATTAATAATACAGAAACCATTGATTGATAACTAGTAGTACCATCATGAGAGTCGGAATCAGATTCTGAATCTTCTTCAGAGTCGTTATCTGAAATTTTTTTCAATGCATCAAATGTTAGAATATCCTCTTCAGAATCTTCTTCAATATTGTCTTTCAATAAGTAATCTAATTCCAAAAATCTCAAAATGTTTATTAATGAAAGATACTTATGTTTGGAATTTTTAGTTGACAACGTGGATAATTCAACCTCGAACTCATGGAAAGTCTTTGGGTAAATAATCTGTTCGACCAAATTGGTTTTTCCTTTGATCAAATATGGTCTTTGAGGTAGATAGAACACTGAATTGTATTCTGGAATAGTTAACTCGCCTTCTTTAACTGGCCATAACCCACTCAATATTCTAAATAAAGAAGACTTTCCTGATCCATTAGGCCCAACAATCAACAAATTATCACCCTGTTTAATTGTAAAATTTAAGGGACGACATAATAATTGGTTTGTAGGAGTATATAATGGAACTTCCTTGAAGGTAATCATTTCATTGTCATGATTAACTTTACCTTTTTGGGAAATTTCAAAAGTATTATCATCGAATTTCAACTCCATCAAAGCATTTTTCAATTCAATAATTCTTTTTGAAGTACCAGTAATTTGATCAAAATTCTTTTTAGATGATAATAAATCACCCATCGCATTTGATGCATTCATCAATAAACTTCTATTTTGAACAAAATCTTCTGTAACTTTGTTTTGTTTGAAATTTTCGGGGATCAGTTGGAAATAATTTTTAAAAACTGGAAATGCGCATAAACTCAATCCCAAGGCCCCCCAAGTATATTTGATAATAAATGTTTTAACAAAATTGTATAAAGCGAATTTTCTATAGTTGTGTTTCATGAAGTTTTCCATGACAAAATAATAACTATCAGCATCATATGATTCTCTTCTCCAGGATTTTAATAAAGCAATCTGCTCATAATGATGAATGATATTTGAATGCACCTGTCTAAAGTCAGATTCCAATTGAGAAAAATTATTAGCAATTTTAGAAAAACTTGGAGAGGCTAATTTTATAAGAATAGTGGAAACATTAACAATTAAACCGAATAATAATGTAACTTCTGTCATCGAACCCCCATCGTAATTGAACAATTTGCTTGAGGAAATGACCAAGTTTAGCAAAGGATTAAAAACCATTGGAACAAGAGAAGATAAATTGTTACAAAATTCGAAAACATCAATTGCCAATCTTTGATGAGGATCCAGGATTTTGTTATTAACAAAGTGGTTGATTTTATAAAAAACATTAGCGTTACTTTCTTTATTTTCTTTCGAATTTATGGCTAAATAAGTTCTGATCAAATCTTTGGAAATATTTTCACTCAAAGTTTTGGATAAAGTATTGGTTAAATAAGTCGAGTAGGATGAAAAAAGACTAACTGGGGCGCCTATCAACAACCAATAGCTTGTCAATTTCAAAAAATTTTTATAATCTTTGCTGAAAATGCTAGAAACCAATTTTGAATCAATACTGATAACTTTCAACTGTAGGTAAGTTTTGGAGAAAATCACAAGTATTTGTAGCAACAAAATCTTCACAACCAACCCATCACTGACACTAAAAAGAAATTCGGGTAAAGTTCTAGTGGGTTTAAATTTTCTTGTAATATTCTTATCATCTTTGATTAATACTTGAGAGTCGGTGTCGGCTTGTTTGCTTACTTTTTTCTGCAATTGGGTGATGATCTTGTTTCTTTGCTTGTATAGGTTTAGCAACTTGGACTTGAAGTTCAAATTAGCGGTGGAACCAAAAAGTGAAACCAACAAATAAATATAAAGACATCTCAAGATTCTGCTTCTATGTCTAACATAGAAATGGGTGAATTTGTGGTAGATCGCCAAAGAAATTTTCACTACTTCCAACATGCGGGGTTACTTTGCTTTGAAAAATGTGTCAATATGGGCAGTAAGTGGCGTGCAAATGGTGAATAAGACAAAATTTGCGAGCAGACTGGAATAAACAAGGAACAGAGAAAATTGGAGCAAATGGCAGATATTTAAGAGCTGGAGTTGGAAAGTGGAGCAGTTGCATGTGAATGACATTGTGGCTTGAGAACCCCTCTCTGTGGCTGGTGTGGGGGTAACTCCTTTTCTGTCAGGATTTTTGCTCTCACAAAAATACAAGCCTTTGCAGAAAGACAGTAACTATCAGACACCTGACCCCAGGAACCAGCCAGATGAGCCAGTTCCAGTCATTCTTGTTCGAAGTTGGGCCCCAGAATGACCCAAATGTGTCGCTGTTTCCGCAATTAAATCGAGAAACCGGTGAAAACAATAACAACAACAATCTAAATAAATCCATAGAGTCTTTATCTCACAATAATGCTTTGATTTCTGCCCCTCCTACTAGAGGTTCGGGTCTTTTTCAATCAGGCCTACTACTGCAGTTTCACGATATTCCTGTTTATAATTCTCTGAAATTGATTTTGAGCATGTCAATTCATGATATGGCTTCATCACCTGAAAACGTACTTATAGACTTAAATCAGGTGAAAAGCTTGAAGGAAGGAGATTACGCCATTTTATATAAGAAAGGGTCGGAAGATGATGAGCACCATCTTAAAGATAGTGCTAAAAGACAAAGAAAACTAATATTTCAAGTTAGGGGGATGGATACTAATTTTTCAATAAAAACTGGTAGCAAATATCAAATTTCAATATTGAATGATAGTTTACTTGTTCATTTGAATTTGAAGAAATCAAGTCAGTTAGTTGTGAAAATGATTCAACCAGAAAATTATGAAATTGATTTAATTGAGATCTATATAAAGGATATTTATTTATCTAGAGGTGATATGTGGGTCATCAGTAATTACATTGTTGATAACTATTCTTATTGTTTTGTTGGGCAAACTTTGAATGCTTTTAAGTCAATCAATGTGACTGTCTCTAAAATTCATATTGGAACTTTGAACTCATATTCCGGGATAATTAATAAAAATAAAACCAAAATTATTTTCAGATCAAAATCTTCTAAATTGACTTTTATGATCCAACTTTCCAGCGATATGTTTCATTTTGATGTTACAGGAGCAATGATTCATAATAAAATCATCAACTCATTATTCCCAGCAATTTTTCAAAATTGGTTAGATATGGGAACAAATCATTTGATTACTGTGATTTTATTCACTTCAATTGTCGATGATGATGATCCTCAACTAACTAATTGTAAGTTGGGAGAAACTTTCAAAAATGCCAAGGACTACTATAGAATTGTCGTTGATCAAATAAATATAAATCATTGGTCTAAAATTATGATCAATTTGCGCTATGAAATTTTAAGATTTAAACAAGATATTCAATTGATTAACAAACAACTACTACCCTCACTTAAGGGAAATATTATTCAAGCTTTGAACTTATCCACTATTCTAATGTTAAACAATGTTAACAATTTAACTTCTTTAAGACATACTCAAAATCATTTTATTTTAATTTCTCCAGGGCAAGGTTTATTTGATGTTGATTTGATTATGTTCAAAAAGATTGTCAAGAAAATTTTAAGACTAGATATTTCTATTGATTTGGTTTGCCTTGGAACAAAACCGATTCACTATTCTCCATTATTCCGATACAGAGACTTACATGATAAATTACTTTATCGCTTCCCTGTTTGGTTTAATTGTTATTTTTGGATGCATAACAGATTTATTAACAGTTTTAACTTGATCAATCAAGCTGATACCAACTCTTATATTAAACAACTCACTCAGCATACCCATAACTCTTCGGAACTTGCTGAGGAAGAAAATGATTATGCTTATAATGCGATTCAATGCAAATTTTATGAATTACAAATGATGGGGGTAATGGAATATGAAATGAGTGGACTAGAAGTCCCATATTTGTCAAATGATGTGGATTCTAGTAACAAATATATGGAAACTATTATTGATAATGATAAAAGGTTTGATGAGAAATCACCAGTTTACAGATTTGTCAAAGAATATATGGAAAAATATGATTCTCATCTATATACCTATAATAATATCGAAGTATCAGAAGAGGGAGTAGATGAAATGGTTTCAAAATTGGGGGAAGTCTTGAATGAAGATAGTGGTAAATTGAAATCAAAATTAACTTTAGCTTCTAATAAAGAAAAGCTAAAAAACCTTAATAGTCATCTTAGCAATGATAAAGAAAATGAGGAAATTGCCCAAAACAAAGCTAGTGAAAATGATACTTGTAATGTTAACACCATTAATAATATCTTGGAAAGTAAGAAATTAATTCATTCTTTAACAAACAATCAAAAGCAAAAAGAACACAAATTATTTTCCACACCATCATCTCTTTTCAATTTGTCAAAATGTGCTGCTACTGAGCCAAGTATTTCTAAAGGTCCGGTAACGGAGGTTCCCAAAAGATTAGATGGATCTGCTTATTCAAGTTTGAAAGCTGGGCAAAAAAAGATGTTGTTAGATAGTTCAGCCAATCCCACTTCATCTTATGCTTCAACTGTTATCAATAACTTTAATGAAGATTCTTTTCCAGTTTTGTCAGATGTTTCAAATGTCAATAGACCATCTGTTTTAAACTCTAAAGATGATTTAACTTTGAGAAAACAAAGAACAAATGCTTCATTGAAAAGCGTTTCATCGAAGTTTCAATTAAATGACAGTGCTTCTCCTGTAAAAAGTACTTCGGCATTTAGAAGTCTTTCAGAAAAGATATTCAGTGTTTTGGGAGGTCAAGATAAAAGTAATACTAGTTCATACCAAGTTTCTGCTGCAAATACTGCCACTTCACCTAATACTACAATCACTGAAAGCACTGATATCATCACTGAAGCTTCATCCATCAAAACTCACGATGGTCATTCAATTACCTCCAAACAAGTTTCTTCCAGAAAATCCAAAAAGAAAAATAGAAACGCCAGTCGTTATTATAGGTCTGCTCCTTTCAAATCTAACAAGACTAGTGCTTCATCAATGAACAATAGTTTAAACCAACTTGAAATGGAAAAAAAGAAAAGAGAGCAAAGTATCAAATATAATAGAGAACTTTATAAAGCTGATCCCGAGTATTTTATAAACACTTCTGAAGATCAATCAAAGAAGGCAGTTTTGAGTGAAATTAAATTTCCATGGGTTGAAAAAGGAAAAAGACCGACCCTGCAAACAATTACCGATGAAGATTATTTGGGACTTGTGGTTAAAAAGCCTTTGAAGTTATCTGATTTGGATTTAAGATTCAGTTCAATCAATTTTGGAAAATGGAGCAATACTTATCCTGTACCATTTAGACCAGTGAGTTGTAATGATAATAGTTCTATCAATAAGTCTGTAAATAGAACTAAATTTGGGAATAAGAACTCTCTTCAATGGGTAAAAAATGGATCATTGGTTTATACTCTGAATGTCATGGATTCAAATAAAAAAATTAAAGAGGAAGAAAAAAAATTAGCCCCTAAAAATTTAATTAGCTGGAGATCATTGATTTGTCCAGCTTCATTACCAACTACATCTAACGAGTTCCCGACTTTCAAAGAAATCAAAGAAAAATACACCTCTTCAACTTATGAAATTTTAACTAACTCCAAATTCAAAGATTTAATCAGCCCGAGTGATTTATTTAAAGAGATGATTTATGTTAGATTGATGATGGGATTTCAAATTGCTGACGCTACAAGCAATCCTTTGATCTTAGAATATGAATTGAAAGAGTCTAGGCAAGGTTTGGGAGTTGATGATATGATTAATTATTATATGCCTAAAAATTATGAAGAAAAAAAAAATTTTTATCCTATTGCTTATTTAGTTTTATTAGATGAAATTCATAGATTATTCCTTGACTCGTATGGTAATACAAGAGTCCAAATCTTTAGAAAATTTAATGATGAAGATTACTCAGAAGATACTAAAAAAAGTCATTATACTCCATTTGTTAGAACCAGATATGATAAAGGTTATCGTCAAGTTGAATTTAATCAATCAAATTATGAGATTATGAAAGTTGACTGGAATAAAATTGACTATTATTTGGCCGGCAACTTTGATGGAAAATATGCTGATTATTTATTCGACGAAAATGATAAAATTAATGTTTTTCAAATTAGACTTGTGGTTATTAAAAATTCAAATAGTGAGAAAAACAGCAAAAGATTTACTAATGCTTCAGATGTTATCAGTGAACAATCAAATATCAATGACTCGACTAGTTTCAATTCGTTTGGAAGTTACTCTAAGCATGTTGAAAATGTTTGCAACTTTTTGAAATTCATTCAAAAGGATGAATTTAGAGGGTTTAATGGAGAACTTGAACATTACTCAAAAGACCATCTTGACTATAAAAAAATGAGACCCTTATTGATTGATATTGATCCAAATGGTAAATCTCATAAAGCAGAAATTTTGAAAATTTATCATGATGATATCGAAGAAATTCAAAAGACTGGTATCAATTACGAGAACTCTTGTTTTCATCTTAAAATTCAATGGCTAACTACTACTCCAAAATTTATTGATGATTTAATTACTAGATGGTCACACAATTGTGAAGCACATGATTTAAAATTAATTGAAGTTCCGGTTTATGAAGCTTTTAAGACCCCGAAAATTAATCCTTTTCATTCTTTTGTGAACATAAAATGGGTGTTTGATCCTTGGGATTTTCCAGATGAATATTTCAATGACAATGATCATCCAATTAACAAATTTTATTATCATAAATATTTGTTAGAAAGTTGTGATTTCCACCTTGATGGAGGTAATGAAAAGTTTTTCAACGATAGCAATTCGTTAACAGAGTCTATCCATTTGATTGATAAACAAGATGATGATAATATTACAATAATCAATGCTAATGATTTTAATAAAGTTTCAACAGAAGCAGATTTCAAATTTATTCAATACATTCATAAATCAGGAGCTTATCTTGCAGAAATCAAAGAAAATGGTGAGTTCTTCTTGGCTCCAAATAACATTTTCATTGCCAGAATCAATCTTAGAAAACAAGCTTTAAGAAAACAACAAAGAGATCAATCTTCAAGAAATATCAATAATAAGTATGGGGATTTTTCTTTCCATGAATCTTATTCGACAATGACCAATCATGATTATTATAATACAGAGAAAGATTATAATGAAGATTATACAAATTATCAATCAAATAATAAAGGCAATGATGAAGATGACCTATTTTTTGATTCTCAAACGATTATGATGAATTTTTTGGAGAAGTGTAATGATGAAGAGTACTTGAAAAAAAGTTTTCAAGAAGCTAAAAGCTTGATAAGTAACAGAAAAGAATACGACCTAAGTGCTGACAGAATCAACGATTCTAGTTCAGGTTATAAAGGTTTAAGCTTAGAAAGTAACTTACAAGAAATAAGTGTAAAATATGGAACAGCAGGGGATCATTCTTTGAATGATATTGGATCTTCTTATAACACTGAATAGATTATGAAATGTATTATAGTGCATGATTTTTTTGTAGTTCTTGCAAGCATAATTGTGTAAACTGTACATTTGAAGCGGTTCAAATTTTCACACTAGTGATGTTTGCCATACTTTGGAAATTTCTTTTATGAAAATAAAAATCGCAGGTACACAATTTCAAAAAAGGTTTCAATGGATTGAAAATACAGGGTAAATGAATATCTTTTATAAAGATACTCATGCATTTCAGTATATTTCTCAATATTGGACAAGCAAAAAGTACTACAGCTAGCTTGAGCTCATGGTCTGAAAATGAAAACAATTCTATCACCATGCATAGACCCCGAGCCAAAAAAATCAACTTACTTTCCTTTTAGTGTAGCTCCTATCGCTTGTTTGATATAACACGCTAAAATTTTCGTGGAATACAAAAATATCTTATTTTCTAAAAGTTTGTTGTAGGGGGATCTTGGCTTAATTTGCTGTTGATTTTATTGTTTTGAAGTTGTTTGTTCATATAGAAATAGAAAAAACACATGGCTAAGCTTAAAAAGTTAAATAAAAAAGAATGATCATAATGGCCAAAAAGAATAAAGAAGGATAGAGTAATCGAGAATATATAGTTATGCATACTGAAATAGTCAGTTGTAAAGAAGGCTTTTTGATGCGGAAAGATGCAGAAATTTTGGTGACAAACCACCGGAAATATGGGTTGTTTTTGTAATATGAACTGAATATGAATACTGTATATGTTATTAGTTTAAACCAGAGAGTACAAAACACTACCTTCAAAGGTATCCCGTATAGACCTAAAACTTGTCATAAAAAACTCTTATGACGTTTTTATCTTTTGAATATACTTTCAGTAAACTTTGTCCCATTTTCGAAAATAAGAGATGCATAATCATTTATAAGTAATATTGTGTTACTATAACTCGTTATACAATACTGTGAAACTACTGATGCCCAACACCATGAATATTTCAAAGTTGAAGAGTAGCAAGTTGGGACATTACCAATATTTAAATAGTCAGTTCTCAAGAAAAGTTTCTCCAAACAAAATTAGTACTCAGTGCTTTAGTTGGGTTCAATGTCTTTAAAAAGGCCAATTTCAGCAATTTTAGAGTGTTTTTCCAGAAAAGTTTTTTATCCTACATTTATATAAGCCAATAAAATATACAAGTCCGATATAGTGTAACGGCTAGCACGGTTCGCTTTCACCGAGCAGACCCGGGTTCGACTCCCGGTATCGGAATTTTTTTTGTCAAGTAAGTATTTATTTGTCTATAAGCGATTCTTCGGAAAATTTGAATCGAGTCTATGTGTAGTCTATGGTGTTTATCAATTAAAAAAAGATGAGGAAAACAACAAATATTATGTTTTACAGTCAATCGGGTAATGGTGGGCGATAATTAATTAGTGTTTACCAGCTCAAGCATGATGTTGACTTCTCAAAAAAAAAATATTTTAATTCAAAATCGATAAAAACTAACAAACTCATCATAAAACCTCAATAATGGAGAACAATAAGAAGTCTCAGCTAGAGGAGATTATGCTGCATATGACTTCCCTTACGAAAACTCTTTCCAAATTACAAGAAGCCCAACTGAAAAGCCATAACTCAGCAATACAAGCCAAATCATCGTCTAACGCCACTCCTTCAACTCCACAGTATTCAAATGGAAACTACATTCCGTACAATAGTTTTAAGAACCCGAGAATAAAAAACAGTTCACCAAGTAACTACTTTAATAAGGCAAATCGTGGTGGTTATAATCATGATGCTTCAAGGCATATTTACAAGCCTCGACCACCGGCCATCAGGAGTAGGTCGTTAGTGGTGAATAACTCGTCACAAAGCAAACAGAATAAAGAATATGTCTCCAGTGTCAATAATTCTGCCATGACATTGGTGAACAAAGAAATTTACGATAAAGAATCGTCAGAAAGAATCAAAAAAGCAGAAATATTAGAGTTAAAGAAGAAAATTTTAAAAAAACAAATGGAAAAAAGACAGTTGGAGTTGCAATGGAGTAAAGCTAAAGCCTCTTATGATTATTGTGATTGGGAAAATATTTATGGGGAAAATAGTGAAATGGCGAAAAAAGGTTATGGTTTTTATGCTGTTCTTGGAACAAAAAAATTGATTCCAATTTCTGCTGATCCAGAAAGTAATGAAATTGGAAAGGCTATATTGTTTGAAAATGAGGTATATATCAGGGAAGCACATGGACTTTTGAAGAACTCAATCAATGGCGTTGATGATGAATATTGTCGTTATTTCACTTCCAAAGGTATGATATTAAATGGTCGATAAGATTTGAATTTATTTGGTGATTTTTATGAAAGCTCTTTAGTTGTCCTTATAACCAAGAACTCTTTCATAGTTTTACTAACTTTTCAATTTAGGGGAATGCCAGAAATATCCAAGATGTCCTTTCAAGCATCTGAAAGATCATGTTGCAATTTGCAGAAAGTTCATCACTAATAGATGCCCATACACTGAAGAGACTTGTCAATTATCCCATAAACCAAATGCTCATAATTCACCAGTTTGTTTATTTTTCTTAAACGGTTACTGTGCAAAAGGAGAAGAATGTTCATTCATCCATGTCAAAGTAAATGATAAAGCAAAAATTTGTCGACCATTTTCAGTTGGCGGTTGGTGTGATCGTGGTTTAGATTGTAGAATGAAGCATACTTTTGACTGTCCAGATTTTGTTGATTATGGAAAATGTCCTAGATATAAAACTTGCAAATTAAATCATTCAAGAAAAAATAATCAAATTGACAACATAAAAGATAAACCAAAACCATCAAAAGAATTGGAAGTTGGAGAAATTTTAGAAGACTTTGATGGTGATGAAAAAGAAAGAGAAAAAGAAGAAGAAGAAGAAGAAGAAGAAGAAGAAGAAGAAGAAGAAGAAGAAGAAGAAGAAGAAGAAGAAGAAGAAGAAGAAGAAGAAGAAGAAGAAGAAGAAGAAGAAGAAGAAGAAGAAGAAGAAATGATATATAATGAAACAAAGGCACAAAATAATTCAAAAGAAAATACAATATCATCAATTGATGATGATATTGGGGAAAATACAGATTATGTTAGCTTTCAATTGCCAAGATAACAAGAAAAGGAAAGAAACCTGTAACATACAATATGTAGAATAAAAATAAAAATCAATGAATTTACGACTAAACATAATTATCAAAACTGTAGATATTTGATTTCAATGAACGGAAGATAAAAGCAAATAGAGAAAAGACATAACAAGAAAGATCCCAAACTATATAAGAATGATTTAACATGGACAAAAACAATTTTAAAAATAGAAAAAAGAAATTGATAAACAAAATTTAATCATTCAAACTATTGATACTTTTACTGTATCTTCCAGTTTTATGACTAACCATACTATTATTATCCAGTTTATAAGCAGAATAATGAGTTTTCAAAGAATTATTCAAACTATAAATATCATCAGCATCTTCTTCATTATTGCTCAAATCTTCTTCATTAACTTCGGCATCCACAATAGTTCTAATATTGCTAGAATTGTTGTTACTTATATTATTGGTGTTATTATGTGGACCATAATTTAATCTTTCGAAAATACTACTAGGAGGAATTCCAATAGTACTAGAATTAAAAGTTTCCACTGATCTTCGAGCACTTTTGGAACGATTGAGAAGATTTCGAGAGCTGGAAGCAAGTGTGATCACCGAAGATGAGTCATTATTATTAAGAGTGGAGTTAGCAATTGATCGACTATAGTTATTACTACTATTGTTCCCCACAGTATGAATGCTTCCAGTATTAATAGTTAATGTTGGAAAATTGGAATTATTATTATTATTATTATTATTATTATTATTATTATTATTATTATTATTATTATAATAAATATAGTTATTCATTGGATTGAAGGAAACAGATGCCACGGAGGTTTCTGCGGTAACTGGAATTGACATGATAGTTTCTTTATCAAAAACATTAGCAGACTTTGCAGATTGTCTAGTTGAATCATCATAATTTTGAAAATCATTGATCATCTTGCTATCTGCTTCAATTAAAGATCCTGATGGGTTTTCATTGAATGAATAAATGTCCAAAGCATAACCATTTCTAGGGTTATTGACGTATAAACTATTACTTTGTGAATGGGCACTCAAAACACTTACTGTATAGTCATTGTTATTATTGCTAGAGTGAATTGGAGTACTAACAACAGATGACACTTCCTCCTCATTATTTTGTAGATTGTTATGATTGATGGTTTCTAAACTTATTGATTCGGTCATCTTTGAACTTGTAAGCCTTGAAGAGTTTGATCTGGAAACTAAAGGTTTCGTGGAAACGTTATCATTAATAAAAGAATGATTATAAATATCATTGTTTGCTAAAAATCCATTATTATCATTGGAAAAGATAAACCCACTATCAAAGGAAGATGAGGTAGAATCAGTGAAGGAATCCAAATCTTCCAAACGTTTTTTGTCTTTTTGTTTATTATTGCCATTATGACCATGACTACTACCACTATTTTGTTTGTTGGATTGGATGAATCTTCGAACCCAACCGAATCTTCCTAGCTTATTGTTGTTATTATTGCCCACATGAATAGAACGTCCTTGATATTCTGATGCTGAGTATGACCGATGTCTTGTTCTTTTGATTGAATCTTGATGGGCCGGAACACCACTGGGGCCTGAAAAGGACATTGTATAAGCTTTAGGTCGGTTATCAAAAAGTTCCAATGATGATTTCTGCCGGGAAATGATGAGCAAAAGAAGTTATCTGATGACAAGACGATGGGCTGAGAACAATCATTAGATTTGCTTTTGTGGTTTTTTTTCCTTCCTCATTTTTATTACGCATGTGATCCCGAGCTGTCAAAGCTGGGAGAGTTTTGATTGTTATTATATTGCTAAATAACTTACACTAAACAAGTGATTCCAGTAAAATAGAGTTATAATTTTGTATAAATATATAATGAGATGTTAATTAAAGAAAAATGGTTTAAAAAGAAATAGTCTTTGGAATTGGTTCATTAACATCAGCTTCTTGAGTTTCTTTATACAATTTTTTACCTTCAGGACTTTGCCACCAACTACCATTTGGAAACTCGAATTCTCCGATAGATTTCTCGTAAAATTCAACAGAATAACCAGGAGCAGTTGGAGTTTGATAGTAACCTCGTTTAACGACAGATGGATATTTAATATGCTCATGAAGATGATCCACAAACTCTAAGATTGATTTTTCTCCACTAATACATAAATAGTTAATAGTAGCCAAATGTTGAGTATATTCGGGTAATCCAACCCCTCCAGAATGTGGAACCACTTGAACACCATATTTTTTAGCCATAAGTAAAATCGCAAGAACCTCATTAACCCCACCAACTCTACAAGCATCGATTTGAGCATAATCAATTGCTCTTAACTGGAACATTTGCTTGAAACCCATTCTGTTTTGACACATTTCACCGGTAGCAACACCAATTCCTGTGCCTTTCAAAGCATCTCTAACAGCCTTATGACCAAGATAATCATCTGGAGAAGTTGGTTCTTCAATAAACCAAGGTTTATAATCTTGAAGTTGTTTCATCCAAGAGATGGCATCTGGAACAGACCAAGCTTGATTAGCATCAACCATCAAAGTATTGCCTTTGTCATAACCGAGGACTTTACGAGCCAATGCCAACCTTCTTTTATCATCACTAATACTACTACCAACTTTGAATTTAAAATAAGTATACCCTTCTTCTAGAGTTTGATGGAGCAATCTTTCAGCTTTTTCATCAGAATAACCTAACCAACCCGCAGAAGTAGT
Organism: Saccharomycopsis sp. FM-2023a; assembly: GCA_037355385.1. NCBI lineage: Eukaryota > Fungi > Ascomycota > Saccharomycetes > Ascoideales > Saccharomycopsidaceae > Saccharomycopsis > Saccharomycopsis sp. FM-2023a. Next base: position 80,627 of record JBAKFZ010000018.1, read on the forward strand.
ATAAGCAGGAACGGCCAAACTATCTTCGACCACTTTCAAACGTTCGGATCTTCCAGGTTGTTGAGATCTTAAAATTTCAATGGCTTCTTCAGGAGTAATAGCATCGGTGATATATCTAAAATCAATTAATCTAACCACTTCCTCTGGGGTGAAATCAGCAATCATTTTCCAAACTGGTTTACCTAAATAACGAGCCCAAAGATCAAATAAAGCATTAACCAAAGCTCCTAAAGCCATATGGGTCATGCCTCTTTCTGGACCTAACCATCTAAATTGATGATCAGAAATTAAATGTCTCCAAGTAGCACCAAAGTTACTAAATAATTCACTAAAGCTTCTATTTGCAATTCTTTCACCAAGAATTTTAATGGCATCACAAATTAAATCATTACCTTTACCGTCAGTGAAAGTCATACCAAAACCAAATAATTTTGGGTCGGTAGTTTTAACCTCAACATAAGCAGCAGAATAATCACCAACGTTTAAGGCATCAGAACCGGTTTTGTCAAGGGTGGTTGGGAAACGAACATCATGGGTGATGATGTCGCTGATTTTGATATCAGGAAAACTCATTATGGGAAGATTAATTTCGGAACAAATTTCCTATTGGTTTCTTATTAAGTTAATTTTCAGAGGATTTAAAGTAATATTTATACATCGAATTGTGGGGCAGGGGTGATACCCAAACGAAGCACGTAGCCTACAAAGTACTTGCTCCACAAAACGAATAGCTGCCCCAAGAACGATTCATGCACGGATGGTATGCCGGGAATCCAGCCCGACACCATCCAGCCTTTATATCTACAATCGAATATTTAACTTGGAACAATAGTTTTGGGCTCAATTACTTAGAATTGATTTTCTATGATTACTCGAATTTACTTGCCGACAGCACCCATACCATGGGATCGTTATACCCTTGCAGGTTCCGCTTGTTTCCACGGAAAAGGTCACTCCGCGAATTTTGCGGAACTGGTTTTTTCTGGAGGAAAAGTTGTTGGCAAATAAATGTTGTGTTAAAAGGCTTCAATGGATGGTAAACTTTATTGACTTTAATAAAGAGAGAATAACTTTGGTGCGTATAGATTATTATATCATCAATATATAAAGAAGTTAATTTATCAAAGAAATCATGTATTTTTATTGAAGACTTTGGTCAACAAAAACAGCTGAACGTGATAAAACGGTAACTTTTTTGAAAAAGCTTCTCCATTCTAACGGATTTCCTTTATACTTTAAGAATTCTACTTTTTTCAAAGTGATTCCTGGAATTTTTGTAATTCTAATACAACCTTTAATATTACATCTTCTTGAATCTAATGTATCAATCGGTAGACTTGTATAATGAATTTCTTCATCATTTGCACAAGCTTTGATTTTACTATGAAACTCTTTTTCTGTGAGCCTTAACTTATCCTTTTTATTAATATCAACTTCAACTCCCATTTGATGTAAAGAATCAATTAAAATTTCAATCAATGACTCAATTGGCAAAATTGAAAAAAATCTTGTTAATCTTTGAGATCTTTCAAAGAAATTTTCCATTGCTGTGATTTTTTTTTTTGTTGACTCTAATTTTCTTCTTTTTGGAGTAGGCTCTGATTCTTCTTTATTCATTTCACCTTCTTCATATTCATAAAGATTTGGTAACTTTTTATCTGATTTATTGATAAATTGTAATACTGCTGGATCTTTGGAAATTAGTTGATATTTTAATAGATCGTTATCTTTTCTTTCAACTTTTTTTTTGAGTTGTTTACCGTATTCAGTAGTATCCACTTGAGAAGCCAGAATATTATTATCAAATTTATCAAAAAATGGGACTTTTTCTTCATCATCACCAATTATTAATTGATTTAAATTATTCTTGGTCATTGGTTGAGAGTTAGCAATTGCTTTGTCATTATCAAAAACCATTTGTGACATTTGAGTAGCTTGTTGAGTAACTTTTAAATATTCATCATCGCCTAAATCAATTTTTAATTTAGAAATTAATTTTCTAACTAAAGATCTTGGATTTTCACAAAGTCCTTTGGAATTTGCGTATTTATTAGGCTTATTAACCCAAGGGTGTCTTCTAATCTTATCAAACTTGAATCTTTTATCAGGTTCTAATTTTAAAATCAGTTTTAGTAATGAAATAACCTGAATACTCAATTTTGTCCAAGGATATGACATGGCAATTTTATCCGAATTGTTCATAAAATACTTGAAATCAGGATCTAAAAAAGTTGGTTCATCCCAAAGAGTTTCTCCAGTCAAGAGAACATATAATAGAATCCCACATGACCAGACATCTACCATTTCTGCATCATAACCAGTAGTTTTAACTATTTCTGGAGCCATATACGGAGGGGATCCACAAGCTTTGGATTGTAACAATCTTTTGCCATTTGACTTTCGATAAACACACGCTAGACCAAAATCTGCTAACTTTAGATCTCCATTTTTATCAATTAAAATATTTTCTGGTTTAATATCTCTATGGGCCACCCCTTTACCATGTAAATAACCCATAGCATCAATTAATTGTTTAAAATAAAAATGGGCAATATCTTCTTCAACTCCGATATCAGGTTCAATTTTATCAAATAAATCTCCACCACCAGCTAATTCAAGAATCATCCATAAATATTTAGTATTTGATCCAGCATCATAAAGTTGAACAATATTTGGATGGCCAGTACAATTCTTATGGATCACCAATTCTCTTGATATATCATCATCAGTGAATCCATGTTGATGAGAATTAGCTCTATTAACAAATTTAATTGCAAATGTCCTATTATGATTTTTTTTCAATTGAGCAAGTTTAACAAATGCAAAAGCTCCTTGACCTAAAGTTTTCCCGAGGGCAACTCCCTTGATTTGAGGAACTTCTTCCTTTTGTGATAGTGGGACTTCAAATGACATTCAATACTCTGATCTCGAAATAAAAATGGCGATGAGGCTGACATTTTCTTAACTGAATTTTTCAAAAAGGTAAACAAATAAAACGCGCGTCATCCCATGCCGTTGGTATTTTTCTTCAAAAATTTCGAGCCCTGGGAATCGATGAGGCAAAATATATAAAAACACACACAAACAAACTATCAGGACAGTATTGATGGGAACAAACAGTGAATAATAACAAGATGGCTGAACAGAAAAGTGAGTGATGCGGATTTTTAATCATAGTATCTGATTGTTTAATCACTTGATTGAACAATTTTTTTTTGGAGCAAATCAACTAACAGTCTTATAAAGGAATCATCAAAAGTGCGGATATGGTATGTTAATTCATTGGTCAGTGTATAAAATGAAATTCAGATTGCAAATATTTGATGAACACATCCAAATCAACTATTTAATCAAACTTAACTAACAATTTTAGTCACAAGAGCTTCAAGATTATATCTTTGATAAAATTGCAGAATTCACAAAAGATGGAGAAAAATCAGAAAAAGAAATTGCGGCTCTTTTGAAAAAGGATCTTGATCAAAATCATGGTAAAGTTTGGCAAGCTGTGGTTGGCTCAGATTTTGGTAGTTTTGTCTCCCACGAAGCTGGTAAATTTATTTATTTTTATATCGGTGAAAGGGCTTATATGCTTTTTAAAACTAGTTAAATAATCAACGGTTTGTTTTTATATATCGGTGGGATGAAAAGTCAATTTAGATTTTGTAAATTGAAAGTAGTCTAATTTTGTAATGTTCAAAATAAATTTTCTGCACGAACTTAAATTTTCACCTTCAACATGTGTGGCCATACCAACAAACATCTTACAGATAATTTAAATCAAAAATCGCATTTTTTTTTGCATTTATTGTTTTTAAACATACAATATTTCTTTCTTTGAATGAGTAACATCAAACAAGACAGCTGATTGTACGAAACTTAGACATATACAGTCACAACCTCAACTTTTTGTTCACGTTTCCAAATATCGGAAGTGTAATCATCACTTTTGTAATGATGAGTAGAGGTAGCGTTAATATAAGTGGCAGTTGGAGTATAAGTGGTGGTAGTGGTATAGTTGAGGGTGTAATTAGAAGTAGTAGTGACAGTAGTAGTGGTGGTGGTAGTACTAACAGATTCACTTTCAGTGGTAGAGTCATCAAACCAAGTAAAACCAGGAACTGGGTTAGCAAAAGTTGGTAAAGCTAATAAAGCAGTAGCAGTTAAAAAAGAAGTAATGGATTGCATTTTGAAAATTAATTATATATAAGAGATCCAAATAAAACTGTGGAATGTAAATTATAGAATTATTTTTTGAGAAAAGAATAAAACTAAGAAAGGTGAAAAGTTTCAAGGGAAATTGAGGGTTTTATATAACAATTGAAATGAAATTAAATGAGAGTTTCTAGAACATCGGAAGCTCAACGGTTGCTATTGAAATGTTTTTATAAATGTCAAACTGGAATAATTAACAATTCTTTGACATAGATTGACTTGCATTACGCCGTATTTTATTATGTCAGCGAACTTTAATACCAACATGTAAATTAATTCTTATAGTTGATAACTATACCCTTAGATAATTAAAAACCGTGAATTACATATATTCAAGATTGGTAGTTTTATTACATAGAATTGAATAAAACTAAAATCTAGTTATATTTGAAAGTTCGAATGTAAATCACAAGATTATCATTGAAGTTACAAAATATTTTGATTGCTATTGTAAACCACAAACTTTGTAGTCCCGGAGTTTACTTCCCTTCCAAGGATTTATTTCAAGGTTATCAAATAATATCATTAACCAAGGTTATATTAAAGCAAATGAAATTAGTCAATTATTGTTATATGAAATTTCAAATCTTCAACTCTCATAAAAAGTTATTGAAACGGATTTTCACTAAATCACATAATATCAAAACTATATTGGGAATAAATTCTAGCGAAAGTTGTTCTAGAATTAGTCAAATTTCACCATGTTTTTCTACTGGTTCAAGTATTTTAGTATTGCATAAAAAGAAAACATGATCGTAAAAAAAAGAATTCGAGGAGAACAATTTCATAATTTCACGAGATATCATGACTTATTAGTTAGTATATTTGCCTAAAACTGATAAATTTAATACGGTAAAAGGGAATAGTTGATAATAGTATTTGTAAGCTAATTATTTGCTCCGAATTGAAGAGTTATATTACATCTTACAGTGAATAAGTAAAAATGGAAAATTGAATTGCCTACTTACTACAATGTCAGTAAGTAAACAACCAATTGTCTGCTGATTACTTTAGAAATAAACTATTAAATTCAATTGAATGTTTGAAAGAAAACTTTTGGCAGTAATGTTTGCTATCTGAAAATCACATGACTGGGGAAGACACATTTTTTTTGGCAAACTGCCGTGGCAATATGTCATTTTTTTTGATTTAACAGGAACCAATCAGCAAGCGTGTCAGAAATTGAAATTTGATTACTGTCAATTGAGCCAAATTTAGAAGAGGTACACCAAAAATGAGTAATTACATTATATTCTAATGTGAATCAGTATTATTCAATTATCAACAGCCCACACCAATGATTTGAATTTACCAAACTTGATTCAAAAACTTTGATTTAACTGCTTTACTATCAAACTTAATATTGAGTAGTCAGATTTTGATTCCTTCAAGAATTTTATAAAAAATTACAATCGTTATCCGAAATTTTCTTTAGGGCTTAGAAACTGCCTGATATTAAAAATATCGCAATTGCCATCTTTCATATGTCAATCAATAATCGAATTAAAATAAGTAAAAAACCATAAGATTATCTCAATAACTACAAACGTAAAAATAACTGTAAAACTACTCATCAATTCAGGGAGCTTACTTCGTAACATTAGCTTAGCGGTCTTGAAAGAGCATTAATCCATGTGTAAATTGAATGCTAAATTTATTCTCTTTCAATAAAAACATATTTCAAAAATTACCAAGTGTTCAGGCGATTTAAGGATTGTGTGAGAAATTAAAAATACCATTTTTATTATAACAATATCAATACGATCTTTATTGACCAATCAATTTGCTTCCATACCGGGAATTGTGTCACGAGACATTGTGAAAAAGACACGCTGTTTAATAAATTGAGCTCTGAGTGTTCAAAGATTTTCAAATTTGATCGAAAAACGAAAATGACAAAGTATGGTGAAAAACAAGGTCTCTTAATTTTGTGAATTTCAAAAATTTTCGATCAATTGTATATTTGACTACCTCTATAGTTTCAAAAGTCTAATGGTATTCAAACTGAATATTAATTCGTGACAAGCAAACTCTTAAATTCCAATCTCTTTTACTATCATGGAAAGGTAATAGGAACTTTAAACTTGGTTCGTGCATTCTCTCTGGGACACTCGCCCCAAGTGACCCACCGCATGATCCGACAATTCAAATTGCAACCACCAACTTGATACATTGAGACAACTATTGAACGATTGGTGTTTTCACCTCTTTTTACAGTCTTTATGTATGACCATTAAAGGTATTTTAATTCACTAATCCAAACAGTACCAACCATTGATAATAGAGACGTGAAACGTGTTTGAGATTTTAACAATTAACACTGGGCTGTGTGAATCTGGAGTGATGTGACCCACAAGCTATTTTTGTTTTCCATGCATCCATGGAAATCTTGTACAAAAATTGATCTGTAGACTTTGATTTGTGTCTTCGCTTGCAATAATTGTATATTCAATATAGTGAATTTCAGTCCTTCTATCACTGAACTATTGATTGATGTTTAACCTTGTAAACAAATTTTAAAAATCAACAGGGTCTTGTTAGTTAAAGAGGAGCGCTCATATTACTATTACTATTGTATTGTTTTAGTTCGTTCGCGTTTCTTTTACCTTTCTTTTTTTAAGCTCTTATCCGAAATCAAACCTTACAAAATCCTTATCAACTAAACTACAATTTATCAGTAAATGAAAGTAATGTGGTTATTATTAATTAAAAAAAAAATCTATGGATAAAAAAATATATAGCAGCAATTAAGAGCTCTAGAGTTTCTTTCTCAATTTCAATTCAATATAAATCCTTTTCACTGTTTAATTAAATAGAAAAAGAGCAACGAAATAGAAAATACAACTAATTAAAACCACAGCAAAACGAAATTATTTTGGTTTTTGGGGAGGAAGGAGTGGAAACTAAGATAAAGATTATAGTAAAAAACAATGATTTGGAAAATTATATTGATGTAATGAAACCTGATTTTTTTGAATTTTTCTCGAAACTGATATTAAATCACTAAATACCAGGAAAAACAATTTTTTGTTGGACCAACGGAATTAAATTAAATATTAAACAAAAATAGATACATATCTGCTTAAAAGAGAGATAAAGCAAAAGCAGCTAATAAGGCACCGAAAGAAGAGGTGATAACATCAGCAGAAGCTTTAGAAGATGAAGAACTGGAACCAGAACTAGAATCAGTGGAAGAAGAATCAGAGTCAGAGTTGGAGTCAGAATCACTAGAATCAGTCTTTGAAGCTTTAGCAGAAGTAGAAGTGTGTGGGGAAGAACACTTGTAACCTTTACCTTTAATAGCACCCTTCTTTGATAATTTGTTGAAAGCAGAACAATCTAAATCACCAGTAGATTTGATAGTAGCACCACCTTTAACTTCTTTCAAAGATGATAAAGTAGCATTAGTAAAATCACCACTGAATTTGATAGCACCTCCAACAGTCTTTAAATCTTCGAAACCGTCAATGGTTTTTAAGTCATCATTACCACTGATAATGAAAGCACCACCAATACTGGTTAAGTTACTAACATCAACTTCATTTAAGTCAGTGTTGTTAGAAATAGAGAAAGAACCACCAACTTTAGTTAAAGAGTTTAACTCAATACTTTCTAAACCGTTAGAAATGAAAGCAATAGAGGCATTAACAACGGTTAAGTTTTCCATAGAGAAAGAACCAACATCTCTGAAAGTAATGTTGTTGGCCCAGATTAATCCATCTAAAGTAACATCGACATCTTCGGCATTGTAAGTAACACCTAAAGCACTTTGAACAGTTTCTAAAGTTGGGATTTCAACTTCTTTTAAGTCACCATTGTTGTTGATATCAATGCTGTCAATTGAAGAGAAAACTAAACCGGTAATGTTGGTTAAACCAGTATCAGAGATCAAGACACTGTCGACTTCAGTTAAACCAGTGGTAAATTGAATATCAGTAACAGCAGGTAAGGCTTGTAAAGTTAAAGCACCAACTTTATATAAGTTTGCTAACTCTAAATCTTCTAAGATGGTTAAGTTGGTGAAGACAAGTTTGCCTTGAACAGCAATTAAACTGTTAGCAATAAAAGCAGTCAAAGCAGTAGCACCATCAACGGTCAAAGAACCTCTGATTTGTTGAATGTTGGTTAAAGAAACGGCACTGACAGCACCACTGATTTCAATATCTCCATCAAAAGTTTGACAAGGTAAAGCAGCTAAAGTTTGAGCAGCAGCATCATCAGTAACGGAATAAGTTTTAGTGTAAGTACAAACGGCAGTACCAGTGACAGAAGGAGAAGCATTAGTGGTGGTCGGGTTGGTAGAGTTAGCAGCTAAGGCGGCACCGAAGGCAGCAAAAGAAGCAAGAATACTTGATTTGAATTGCATTTTGTATTATTGAGATTTGTGAATTGTAGTAATTTTCAAGCGAAAGTATTAGTTAGTGAAGATTAACGAAGGATAATTCTTAAGTCCTGAAAATGGGTACAACAAGGAGCAGATCAATCAAATCTTGAGGTAAAGGAGAAGGAGAAAGAAGAGAGGAAAAGCTGGAAAAATTTTCGTGGAGGAATCTACGACAGTTTAAATAGATTTTTCATCGGCGCTGATTCTCAAGAAGTAAACCTTTGCCCCAAAGAGCGGCCCGCAGCGTCCCGCAGCAGGCTGCGTGGGGGAGGTGTTTTGGTATTTCCGCTTTGGGCATTGGGTCTGACAGAGGTAAACAACAAAATGAGTGCTGGGTATTGAAGCTTGTAGCAAGTAGCGCTGAACCTGGGAGTAACCCAGAACCATGGAGAGGAACATAGGACTTTTTGGTGATTACTAAACGACGATGCTATTAATGGATTGTTACAACTTTCAGTGGTATTATGATTTTAAAGAGTTAATCCTATCGCGCTCCCTTTTCATTCAATGGGCAGATCTGCCAATTGTGGGCCAGTCCCTCTGTTGTTGGCGGCCTGCTACGTAATATCCATGGATGGTGTTCCCACATTCCAGGACATTTGGAATTTATGAAACCCCATTCATCTATCATAACCTTTTCAATTGTAAGCATTCATAGTTCCAAAGTTATTGTTTTACTAAACATGGATCTAACAATTTAATTATTGGTAAATACTTGTTTGAATTAATTCTAGAACTTTCAAAAGAAGGTCAAAAAATGAACAAAATTCACAGGCCACCTAATTATGATCTACATATTTATTTTATCTAGATTGTGTCTAAAATAGCACCTTTTTGGCAATCAAAATCCCGTTTTCAGGGGTCTTATTATTATCCATCACTTTCTGGTTACTAATTATATTGTCTGACTTATTTACTTATTCTTAGTGATTCACCTTAAGATAAAGCAAATTCCAGTTATTATTGATAGGATTTCCTCCTATTTTTATCAATATTGTTATAAAACAATTCCACTATGCTATGTTTCGTTTATCATAATTGATCTTGAAACTATCAATTAATATATTAAAAGTAACGAAAAATCTAAATGAATCGGTCCCGGAGACAAAATATTTAAAACTTTAATAAACGATCGAAAACTGTGGTATTTTTAAATTTACACTCAGCCAAAGATCTTAAAAGATTAATTGAAAAAAAAAAAGTAAAATCGTATAAAATTAAAAGCTGTCAAATTACTAAAAAAAGATGATTAAACTTTAAAACATTAATTGTATATTATAAATAGATGATTTTTTGTATTTAATTTTTTGACTTGAACATTCAATTCTCAATCATCATTTTTTTTTTGTCTTCTTTTTTTACGTTCCATTTTAGCAATATCTCTTAAATCATCTTCACTTGGTTCATAAATATGCCAAATAACATAATGTGGTAAACCGCCTACTCTGAATCCCATCTTCTTTGCCATTTTACCAAAAGCCTCAGTTTCTGCATGATTTTCAAATGTAAAAGCAGGAAAACTAACTCCTTGTCTAAACACTCTGGCTTTTGATAAAATTGAAACTCCTCCAACCCCATCCATTTCAATAATTTGATTTGGATCCCCTCCGTCTTCTTTCAAATATGCCAAATGAACTCTATAAGTGGGATATTCTGCATAACCTTCCACAATAACATCATCTTCTTCTAAAGTTTTTGCTAAATCTAGAGCAGCTGGACTTTCCATCCAAGTATTCAAATCATATGGTTGTTCTCCTCCTAAAAATTCTGGCAATGGTCTCCAAACATTTGGTACGATGACATCAAAATCAAACTTCATTAAATCTTGAATAACTGATGATGGTGATTGTTCAATATCGGCATCTCTCCAATAAACCCATGAATGATAAGGCTTTAGAGTAGTAGTAATTAGCCAATTTCTAGCTCTTCCCATTAACTTTCTTCTGATACCTTGAACTTTAACAGCATGCCTATCACTAAAACCTTGACCAATAATTTGACCAAAATTTTTTTCAAGAATTTGAACAGATCTGAAGGGTTTATTGAATTCAGAATGTAATGGCAACTCCCATTGTTTTTTAACTTTTTCTAAATATTTTTGCGGCATATATTTCAAGAATAAATTAGTTGAACCTTGTAATTCTTCGTCTGCTTCTTTAGCCTTTTCTTCATTGATTAATAATTCCAGTAATGTTGAATTTTGCATTAAAATTGAATATTCAAATACCATTTCTAAAGTTTTGTCATCAGCGTCACAATCACTAACCAATAATCCAATATCAATTTGAGAATGTGGATAGTCTAAATTCAATAAATGTTTAAACATCAATGACAATACATGTTCGGCATTTCTCAAGGGTATTAATAGTAAAACCACATCACCGTTATCAGCTCCGTCAGGTTTACCACCAAATTCATTCAAATCGTAATAAGAAGTGGTTCTTGCGAAATCTTCTTTTTCTTGCTTTGATAATTCTTTTATCTCTGAATCCTCAACAAAATAATGTTTATAGTCATCATCATCTTCTTCACTATTTTGCGAAGTTGATAAAGCTCCTTTAGAATTTGGAAACTTTAATTCATCTTGATCTTGTTGCCAATTTGTTATATCAAGTTTCAAATTAGAAAATTTGGAGCTGAACCCCTCAGATGTTGATATAGACGTGAAAGAAAAATGATCATTTCCATTATTTTTATTGTATATGAGAATTAACAAGATAAGTATGATAATTCCATAAATTACCTCGAGTAAAGCAAACCGCCTTGAGGATTTGATTGGTTTGAACTTATCCAGTTCTGCTCTATTCTAATGTTAGTAAACAATTGAAAAATTCCTGATTAAAATTATTACTTAAGTACTCACGTCGGAAGATCTGATCTCTTATTGCTTCCAAACCCGGACCGATTGGCTAGAGAATTCATATTTTTGATATTATTGATTTTATTTAGTTAAAAAAGATGCAAAATGTTTCAAAATCTTGTTTGGAGAAATAAAAGAACAGAACTAAAAAGAAACAAAATATGAAAATTTAACCTCTATAATTGGATTGGGACCACAAATATAAGTTTTGGAAATACGAGCAACAGAGAAGCACGCTTCTTGATAGAATAAATAGAATGAAAAGGCTGAGGTTAAAGATGACTTTTTTGTGTTGTCTTTTTCTTTTGATTTTTTTTTCGCTGCAAAATTTCACTTTTTTTAGCATCGATTTTTTATACTAGGCGTTGGAGAGTTATTGTCAAGGCTTAGAATCGAATATTTATGTTTTGCAAATTTATAAATAAATTTGGCCAGCATGAGGCCTTTATAGTAGTATGAAATGTTTCCAAGACAGAGAGAAATCTTACAGCTAACGACAAAAACGATATAAATAGTGGGAAAAGAACACGTCTGCTTAGATTGAAAGAAAAAATTGAAAATGATGGTTTTTAGGTAGGAAACTGAAAGTTGATCAGAAAGATTAAATTTTTAACAAAAGAAGAGTAATAAAATAAACAGAGAAATTCAGCAGACGTAAAAAAGAATTAAATAATGAACACTGAACATTTTTTACTTTTTTTGGAAACAATACTTTTCCAATTTCATATTCAAGCGTCTTCTTTAAAAATAAATTCTTTTAACTCCTTATAGGCTTTATCCAAATCATCATTGACAATGATAATATCATGGATACCTTTTTTAGCTTCTTCAAGTTCCTTGGAAGCAGCAGAAATTCTTTTTTCCAAACTTTCTGGAGTTTCCGTACCTCTACCTTCCAATCTTTTCTTTAAAGAGTCAATAGAAGGTGGACTTAAAAAGATAAATCTAGCATTTAAATCAGTTTTTTTAACAGACAAAACCCCCTGTAAATCGATATCTAAAATTGGAATTCTTTTATCTTCCCCTTCAACTAATTTTTTCACAGCTTGAATTGATGTACCATAATAATTTCCACTGAATTGGGCCCATTCAACAAATTGATTTTTTTCAATCATTTTCTTGAAATCATCAACACTTGTGAAAATGTAGTCCTTACCATCAACTTCTCCCAGTCTTGGGGAACGAGTGGTATTACTGATAGAAAAACCAAATTGATTTGGGAATTCAGCAAATAATTTTTTTAAAAGAGTGGATTTACCAGTTCCAGAAGGACCGGAAATGACGATAGGACGATCTATTAAAAATTATTAGTATGTGCTCAAATACTAAATGACTGAAGACAAACTAATACATACAACTAACCATGGTGGGAGACTGACAATAGTAAAGCCAAAATAAGAGAAAGAAAAGAAACTAAATAAGAAACGTAAACATTTTGGAAATTTTTTAGTTCATCTTTAGCACGTGCAGGAGCAAAGCAACTCAGAAATTGATTGATTTTGACAATTTGCAAATGCCAGCGATAAATATCCCAATCATCTTCCACAATGTCCATGCTTAATCTCATCAAGGATATCGGTGTTCTTCTAATCAAACGGGCCATTGATATAGATGATGATCCTGATATTTCTCTCCCCGATGATTCCTCGGATCCTGATATGGATGGCGACGACTCCTCTAATCCAATGGCAGAGGAAATTTTTTCTTCGTGGGCCATCTTTATCTTGATGTTCTTATTAGGATCGGCTCTTTGGACTTCCTACTATCTTCAACAAAGGAGAATCAGCAGTGTTCACGAAACGGTGTTGTCCATTTTTTATGGTATGGTAGTAGGTTTAATTATCAGAGTAAGTCCAGGCCATTATATTCAAGACACTGTTACTTTCAATTCTTCTTATTTTTTCAATGTTTTATTACCTCCGATTATTTTAAATAGTGGTTTTGAGTTAAATCAACTGAATTTTTTCAAAAACATTACTTCAATTTTAATTTTTGCAATTCCTGGAACCTTTATTAGTGCTATGGTTTTGGGAATCATTCTATTTATTTGGACTTCATTAGGTTTAGAAAGTATCAACATTTCTTTTGTTGATGCTTTGTCAGTTGGTGCAACTTTATCAGCAACCGATCCAGTGACGATTTTGTCAATTTTCAATGCTTATAAAGTTGATCCAAAATTATACACCATTATTTTGGGAGAATCATTATTAAATGATGCTATTTCAATTGTCATGTTCGAGACTTGTCAAAAATTTCATACAGAATCAGGGAATGCACAGTTTTCTTCGTTGTTTAAAGGTATTGGTTTATTTTTAATGACTTTTAGTGTTAGTTTGATTATTGGGTTAGCTGTTGGAATTATTGTTGCTTTGATTTTAAAACATTCTCATATCAGAAGATATCCACAAACTGAAACTTGTTTAATTTTCTTGTTTGCTTATGAATCATATTTTTTTTCCAATGGTTGTCATATGTCAGGAATTGTTAGTTTATTATTCTTTGGGATCACTTTAAAACATTATGCTTATTACAATATGTCAAGAAGATCACAAATAGCCACCAAATATATTTTCCAATTTTTAGCACAATTATCAGAAAATTTCATTTTCATTTACCTTGGTTTATCTTTGTTCACAGAGGTCGAGTTAGTTTATAAACCATTATTGATCATTGTGACAATTATATCAATTTGTATTGCTAGATGGTGTGCAGTCTTCCCATTATCAAGATTTGTCAATATCATTTATAGATCAACTCCTGGTCATGAAGAAATTCCTTATGAATATCAAATGATGACTTTCTGGGCAGGGTTGAGAGGTGCTGTGGGGGTGGCCTTAGCCATGGGAATTCAAGGGGAACATAAATCAACGTTATTAGCCACTGTTTTGGTTGTTGTTGTTTTGACGGTTATCATCTTTGGAGGTACAACTGCTGGTATGCTAGAAATCTTGGGTATTAAGACTGGCTGCATTGAAGAAAACGATAGTGATGATGAGTTTGAGATCGAATATCCACGAAATAATATTAATCACAATTCTAGTGGTATTTTACCAACTAGTACACCGAATTTTGGGCAATATAGAAAACCCTTGAATGGTTTCCATAGTAATAATATTGATACCACAAATAACAATAGAGTACCTTATGCTGACGAAGATCAAAAGGCAGCCAGAAAATCTAGAAATCTGTCATTGCTGAAACATAATGATTACCATCTTGATGATTTATCAAATATTAACAAAAGTAGAAGCCAAAGTGCAACAAATTTACTTGATGATGAAGATGTTATGATAAATGATTTAAACAATGCACCACCATTATTGAATAAACTCAACAATACTATATTATCATCATCGACTTCATCACTTGATAATAACAATAATAGTGGGGGAACCTCAGGACATAATAGACCGAGTTCGTTTTCCAATTTATTAGCCACAAAGAATGATTCAAGTACTTGGTTTCATGATTTTGATGAACAAGTCTTGAAACCAGTTTTGTTGGATAGTTTGGGAAATAATAGTAACGGTTTAAACAATAATGATTCAAATGATCAGACTAAAAGAACCGATGACTGATCTTCAATTCATTTATTTACATAATATGATATATTGATTGCATTTTTTTGTTACAGGAAGTTGAGATTGTAGCAACATTGTAGCTTTTGTCAATAATACGTGCAAACAAATTACAATTCTTATAAAGATAAGTTTCAACTTGACAAAACAATTCTATTCAATAGTAAATTATTTCTGTTTGCGTTGCAGTTAACCTTTCATCCTGAGCGAACAGGTTAATACTATCCATTGTGTAGTCGTATTTTCTCAAAATCAATTATTTTCTAAAAGTGGTCACTCATGGGTTTAGAATTTTGTTTTAAAAGTTGCACCCCTGATATCGACTAAACGTCAAGCAATTAATAATTAAATACATGACACCCGTACTTCGCATGCCACCTTTTCTTTACTATTTTTCTACTCTATATCTCATTAACAACACACGTATTAAGGAGTACACCTCCAGAGTAATGATCTTTTGGTACTTACTGTTTATTTCCAATGTACCACTATTCTTTATCAATTTGATCAGTTGAGTGTAAGGAAATGCAGGCGACTCTGAGGTCACCCGGTCTCCGTACAGACAAATTTTTTATCTTTTCCATCTATTATAACTTTGTAAATTATGCTTGTAACACATTCATTTCCTTTTCTTCACTTTCCACCTCATCGTTGCTCTATATTTTTTTGAATCCACCACCCCTCTTCTTATAGAAATAGCCACACCCAAACTAAACCACTTTCCAGCTGCCTTGTATTATCTTCTTTAAACCTACGTTTTGGTTGTATTTTATATATTTTTTTGTCATCATTTCCTCGAACCAGTCATTTTAACACACCCCAAATTTTATTATTTTCCACCATGTCTTTTACAACTGCTAATGCTCCTTCAACGGTCAAGATTCAAACTTCTAAACAGTGGGTGTTGCCTCCTAGACCAAAACCAGGAAGAAAACCATCATTAGATACCCCCACCACTAAAAGAAAAGCCCAAAATAGAGCAGCACAAAGAGCTTTTAGAGAAAGAAAAGCCAACAAAATCCAAGAATTAGAACAAAGTTTATCTGTATTGAAGAATGAAAGAAATAGATTTGAAATTGCTTTGACTAACTCCAATAACGAAAATACCATATTAAATAAAAATTTCCAAGGTTTACTAAATGAAAAGAAATCATTGCTATCTAATATTAACCAGTTAACTGATCAAATAAAATCAAAACGTTGTGTCAGTTGCCAAAACTCTATTCTATCGCCAAATACCATTGAAATGAACCATAATATGGCCACTAATGATCAGTCAGATTTAGTTTCCAATTTGAGTGCCAAAATTGTGTATTTGGAAAAATCTTTAGATGATAAAAATAGTTTCATCAAGCAATTACAACAACAAATTGAATTTTTTCAAAGAAGATCTTCTTTGAATCTTGATAATATGGGTTTGTCCGAAAGTTTGACTCCCAATAATTTTGGAGATTCTCCATTTAATGATAGCCATCTGAATTCAAATAACACCCCGGGAGCTAATTCTGCCAGTTCTTTACCAACCCCTGCTAGTCATCATGCCAGTCCATTTTCGATAAATAATGATACTACGTCAACTGCTCCAACTAGTAATAATGGGGGTTCCAACAACAATAGTGAAGATGATTGCGGTGCTTGTGATAAAGATGAGTGTATCTGTGAAGCTATTGGAATCAAGAAAGCCGCTCTTAATGCTGACAATATTATTAGAAACCAAATCAAATTGGAACAAGAGCAAATGAACCAAAGTATTGAAGAATTCAAGCCTCTCAAATCAGTTCCTTTGAAAAGAAAAATATCAGCTCAAGAAGTTGATTTCACTACTAATAATACTGATGATTTGAGTACAAAACAACAGAAATTTGCAAAACTACTTGAAATTTCAAAATCTAAAAAGCCAAAGCCCAACCCAACTAATAAAAGATCATCAATTTCTTTCAGTTCTTCTTCAATATACAATATCGGTCAAACTTTTGACAATCCATCACCTGATATTTTTAACAATAATGACCTTTTCAAATCCTTAGTATCAACAAAGGATTCAAAGGATATCGAACCTTGCGGATTTTGTTCTGATGACTCTCCATGTGTATGCCGTGAAGCTTCCGATGAAGCCAATGAATCCATTGTTCAAGCTTCTTCTTGCAAAACTCATCATCATCACCATAATACTAAAAAAGAAGATTCAAAGCTACCACCAATTTTAAATAAAGATTCAACTAAAGATACGAAACTTCAAGTTTTACATCCTGGAGATTTTATTGATTTTCAACCACATCCCCCATCATCTAGAGGTAATAAAGAATCTATCATTGCTTCAATTAATAAAGAATTCCAACCAGAATCTTCTCCACAATCCACACCAAGCAAACCAGGCTGTACTGGTAACCCTGGTACTTGTCTTCAATGTCAATCTGATCCAATGTCAACCCTTTTTTGTACCACCATCGCCTCGAAAGTTTCCGATGAAAGATCAACTCCCATTGCCAAAACCACTTCTCCTTTATTAATTCAGGGTCCACCACCTAAGATTCGAAGATCCACTAGTAGTTCATTAACCACTTTACCGTTGATTCCTCCAAAAGAAGATCCTAATCCTGCAAATAACAATTCATCTTTCAGTAACTCATCATCAATTAATACAACAAATGGAAAACAATTATTTATCCCATGTGCAGATGCTTATAAGACTTTAAGCCGTCATGAATCATTCAAGAAAATGGACTTCAATACTTTGGTGGGGAAATTAACTACTAGAGGAATGCAAGTGGAAGTTCAATCTGTCGTGAATGTTTTAAGAGAACTAGATAGAAGATTATACCAATAATTTATTAACGTTTTTTTTCATTTTTTTATAGTCAGGTTTTAAAAAACAGTTTATAGACACTTTTTCTTTCGGATGATTGGACTCTTTTTTTACTTATAGTCCTTTTTTTTTTTCGGTCTTATACATTTGGAGTCATTTCTGAGAATACTCTTACACTTAATATTCATTTTTCGTTAATTACAAAGAACATTCATTTTTATTTATTTCAAATAGTATTCAAGAGATATCTCTTAGTTTGGTGGGTTGAGAAAATATTAAGCACTTTTTTACAGGAATAGTGTACTGAGATCCGGCAAGTAGTTTTCAAGCCTCTGTTCCTATTTTTGCTCACCACTCCTCAAACCCTGTCATTCGTATAATGGCAGAGTTCAAAGAATTTTTCTTAGATCTCTGGCCAACATCTTTCTCAATTAGTCAGGAGTTCTTCTACTATCGCTCGCTCATGGTCTGCAAGTTCAAGCTTGACCTCAATATTAAAATCTTTTAATGCGCTAGTATGTTATTAGACAAGCATATGAAACATTTTAGTACATAATTTTTGTTGCTTAATGATAATTTTAATAACAATCTAGCCACATATCGAAAACTGAAAACCAACTTATTTGACCATTAACTCACAGTCCACAAGTCTATCGTCCAGTCAAAAAAAACACCAAAATAATTTGAAAGAATACTAAATTAGTAAGATTTCAGTTAAAACTATTTAGTTGAAGACCAACAATTAACAAAAATCTAAAATTTATGAATTTCGTTATTCTACTGTCACTTGCCCATGGTCGGCATACTCCAATCTTTTTGAAAAACTCTTGAAGTAGACCCCTGATACTGTTGAACAATCCTTTTGTAATGTTACTATGTCCTTTAACGAGCAAAATGCTTTTCCCTAAGAGATTGAATAGCCGCGTCCCTTTCCCGGCTTTGGCTTATTGGGGCCCTTTCAGCTCGTGAGTTTTTGGACAGAGCCCATGAGCTGGAACACAAAGCTACATAGAGATATCCTCCCTGATAAGCTCAAGTAAGTTCATAAAGTATTAAATCTTAGAGTGAATTAATCATAAATAGTTAGAGAAGTCTGATGATTACTTTAGTAGTTAGGTCTTAGATTCAGAACACCTATACTGCTTAGTAATAATTAAATTAGCTTTACATATAAACGAACTTCATTAAAAATATCATTATTATTATATTATTAAAAAGCTGGGGAGAAAAAAAAAGAAAAATGAATGAAAGCAAAACAACAGTCATTTGATCATTAGAAATCGTGAGATTAAGATTTTTTAGAATAAACTTTTCTTAATTTGTTGATATAAGCCTCAGTTGGAGCGTAGTTTCTTCTTTTAAGTTTTCTCATACTATCTAGATTATTAACGGCACTATCTTCATCTGGATTACCATTTACTTGGATACCCCAATTTCTTTCCAAGTTTAAGTTAAGATCCAGAATTGACATTTCTGGATAATATGTCAGAGAAGAAGTCTTACTAATTCTATGGTTAGCCAACTTGGTGGAAAAGTCAATCACATCTTCTAGAAATTCTTTGATCAATTCATCAAGTAAATATTCAACATCAGTATCAACAATAATCTTATTATTAGATGAACTTGTAGAAAGTAAAATTTTTTCTTCAAACGTGAGTTGTTTGAGATAACTAACTAATTGTGGCTTTGAATAAAGAGTTTGCAGTTCATTAAATGAAACACTTGCCAAATTTTGGGTTGGTGATTGAGAAATGGATGTTTGACTATTATTCACAACAGGATTAGAATTATAAGTTATCTTTGGTTTTGCGAAAGTTGGAGCAACATTGAGTTTAGCTGTATTAGAATTATTACTACTATTATTAGTTGAAATCAGGTTTTGATTTCCTGAGTTATTAATAATCATTTTGTTTGTACTGAAGCTAGTATTATTTGTTGTTGCTGGCGCAGATGCTTTTTGAGGTTTGTCTTGTGTACCAGCAGCTGTTAAGGGAATAGGATGCTGTTGAGTTGATATATTACTTTTGTTTGGATTGGAATCTGGACTAGGTGACTGTGAGTTCTTTTCAGCGTTCAATTTAGCCTTGTTTGCTAAATTAGCCGCAGAGTGTAATTTTTCAATTGTTGAACTCACTTCTAAAACTTCCTTTTTCAACTTTTCGTGTTCCGCTCTCAAAATCAACGCTTTTCTATTTGCCTCAAGTTTAGTTTTCTCATCGAGTACACTTCCTTGATTATTCAAAATTGCTTGAATACTTTGGACTTTGCTTCCAACTTCATTATACTGTTTTTTTAATCGGTTGTACTTCTCTAGTTCTTTATTTAAATAAGATTTCGATTTTGCTACTAAATCAGATAGTTTTTCTTTACTCATGTTATTCATAGTGGTGCTTGAACTATTATTGGAATCTTGCGATGAAGGAGTAGTGGGTCTAGAATTTAGATTAATTTGTTTTTGTTGACTAATAGCTTGAGCACTTGGACTAGCGGTGATTTGTGGTGGTAATGAAGGCGAAGAAGAAGATGAATTTGCTGAATCTGATCTAGTTCTTTTTTGAACCACCTCATTAAAAATTTTAGGATGTGATTTGCTAATATTGACCAATAATACCTTCAATTTGTCCGCATTACTCAGATGGCTTGCCCTTTGAGCATCACTTAAGGTTGGATCTTTGGATGATGCAGTTTCCTGTTGAAATCGTTTGATAATGTACGGTAAGTTTTGAGGCGACAAGTCATTAGACACACTTCCAGGGCTTTCGCTAGAATCCTTCCCGTTGTTCTGGCTAGATGACATGACAATTCCAAGAATAAGCAAGGAGTAAATTGAAATAAAAATCACTTCTGTTGTTTTCTTGAGATTTACCGGAAAGTTTCTGATTACCCGCAATTGTGCCCATACTTTCTGATCAGGGTAACTGTGAAACTTGTTGAAGGTTGTCTTCGTTAAAGAGATATCGGTGCCAAACGATAAGAATCTTCTATTCAAAGCTTAGGAAGCAGCTTCTGATTAATATTCTCTGCTATTAAAGAGAAATTTATGTATTTCAATGGTGTGATGGTTTTGTGATGTTGTGGGTTTTTGTTTACATTTTGTGAAAACATAAACAAAAAAAGTTGATTTGCCTGAAATAATATTGAGGTGAAAGATAATGTCAGAAACTGTGCCAGATGCCTGAAAAACGCTTAGGAATCACTGCTAGTCATGAAAGTAGACTGAGGTCTGTCTCGCCAGTTAAGAAAATTAGAAGATTGCAACCAGATCAATCAGAAAATGATGAAAGTAATATAAAAGTTAGTGTTAGAGTACGTCCTCTCTCATCAATTGAACTTCAAAATCGATCAGAAAGGCTAATTTTAATGAGAGATCAGGTCACCCAAATCAACCCCCCTTCAGAAAGAGAGTTACCTCGTCATAGAAGATCAACGGTAAGTGGCTCGTCATCGGCGGTTGCTAAAGCTTATAAATATGATAATTCAATTTGGTCTTGTGATTTTAAGGATAAGAATTTTGTTGACCAACAAGGAACTTATGAGTTAGTTGGTAAAGAATATTTGAAACATGCTTTAGATGGTTACAATACTTGCATCTTTGCCTATGGTCAAACTGGCTCTGGAAAATCGTATACCATGATGGGTAATGGAGATGAATTGGGATTGATCCCCAGAATTTGTAAAGACTTATTCAAATATACTGATAAATTGATAAAAGAAAGTCAGATTGGAGTTACTATCAAAGTTTCTTATTTTGAGATTTACAATGAAGAAGTTTATGATTTACTTAGCAATAACGATGATCCTAAAGAGACTACCAAAAATAGATACTCATCTTTGACTAATAAAGAAGGCTCAAAGTTACAAAAGTTAAAAGTCAGAGAATCTCCTGAAATAGGGCCTTATGTGGAAGGATTGAACGAATTTTCTGTTAAAAATTTTCAAGAGGTTTCCAAGTATTTAACTAAAGGTAATAATAATAGAAAGACTGCTTCCACTAGGATGAACCTATCTTCTTCAAGATCACACGCGATATTTTCCGTTTTTATCAAACAAATTGAGTATTCTGATATTCTATCTGATACAATATTAAATATAAAACATTCAACGTTAAGGCTAATTGATTTAGCAGGATCTGAAAGATCTAGCGCAACTTCCGGAATGAATGATAGGTTAAAAGAAGGTAACAATATTAACAAGTCATTAACCTGTTTAGGAAGAGTTATGACAACATTGGCCGAAAAGAATTCTAGCAGAGCTTCTTCTGCAACTAATAAAGTTGTTCCTTATAGAGATTCAACGTTGACTTGGATTTTGAAAGATTCTCTTGGTGGAAATTCAAAAACAGCAATGATTGCTTGTATTTCACCTTGTGATTATGATGAATCATTATCTACGCTTAGGTATGCAAATAATGCGAAAAAGATCAGAAATGATGCCAAAATTAACAGAAATAAACTGATAAACAATGATAATATGAAACATCAAATGGAAGACTTACAAAGTACTATCAAAAAACTTGAAAATGAGCTAAGCAAGAGATCTAGTATTGATAGTTTCAATAGTACTAAATTGAAAAATGGTAATAATAATGAAGCATTTGTTAAGTCGTTACAGCAGAAAATTAGCAATAACTACAAATCTTATCTTGAATATTATGATGAAAAGTTAAATGAGGAGCAGGGCAAAAATCAAATTTTAATCAGTGAAATTAACAAATTAAGAGCAGAAAATACCAGACTAAATCTTAATTTAAATTCAATAATTGGAACGTTTATGAAAGAGTTTGAAGAAAATGATGGTTCTGAGAATAAATTAGTTGATATCAAAAGAAGTAATGGATTTAATAGTCTAGCTCCAATTCTATCACCAACTAAGGTAAGAGTGACCCAAAGACTGTCACCAAACAAAAATCTTGAAAAGTTACCAAATTTTATTCAGAAAAATAGTGATTACTCCTCTACCGCTCCTTCTTCGAACGATGAAAATGTTGAGCAATTCCAAAGAGATAGACTATTGTCAACTAGTAAGCTTTTATCAAATCAAGACAAAAGTATTGATAAACCAAAAGCTAAAAAATTGCAAGATTTGATTCGAGACTTCGAAGATTTGCAAGGATTTTTTAAATCTTCAAATGATAAAATTCAAAATGATTTAAAACTATTTGATCCCAAAAATAGAATTGTAACAAATGATGAAGCTTAAATGATATAGTAATGTTGAGTATGTTTTGTAAGAGAACTGAGACAAATATTTTAGTTTTAACAGTTTGTATTGTCCTTGACAGTTATTCCACAGCAGATTGTTATTCTTTCTAAAAGCTTTGTTTTTTTTTTTTTGAAGTGAATGTACTAGTTTTAGGGGTCTATTCTTGTAATTTACACTTTCTTCAAACCATTTCCAAAAAACTCTCTTTATATTAATTGTTCATTAACATCAGTATTTTTGAAGCTTTAACTAATATTATTAGCAAAGTTTTTTCCTTTTTTTGATTTTAGTCAATAGATTAAAAGTGTCTGGATACCGTAGATTTGGTAGCGAAGGTGGGTATGGAAGAGAGAATGGCTGGTGATAACAAATTTTACGAGAAAAGTTGTACAAATGTTTTTATTAGAAACCAGCAAGAAATAATACATATAGCAGTTGAGAATAAACAAAAAGCGTCTAGAAAGTTGTTGTAAACGAGTTTAAACATCAAAACATCAAGTTATTGGAAAAAGACATCAGAAAAGTGCCGTAATATCAAAGAGTTAGAAAAGCAAAAGGTTGTTAGTGAATTGGAATAGGATTAAAAAACTTAAATAGTTAGACTCTATTTTCAAACATGACTTCTTGAATGTTAACCGGAATAGGAGCAGCATGAACAGAAGCAGCAATCGCTAAGACAATAGTGGAGAAAATAGTATAAATTTGCATTTTGGGGTGTGTTGATTTCTTATTGGAGATTGTTAATGATTATCTTCGAGTGATGATAAAAAGCAAGAATTAAAGGCTTGGAAAAACAAAGGGAAATACAGGGTATTTATAGTTGAAACTCTTCCTATTAAGTATATAGGGTCACAAATTCTATAATCTCTTTGATGCCTCTAATTTTTTTATTTGAAAAGTATCCAACATTATAGATGTTTCCGTGCCCAAATCGAAGTAAGGTTGAAACCATACTGTAGTGCGGTAAAAATGCGTGCATCAACTTTCTTGTCAACATGAAGTATCTTTTGTCATGAAAATGATGATTACCGTTTATCAGGCGCGGAAAAAGTGGCACAAGCTGATATTTTGAATGAGAAATTGGCGTTAAGCCATGAATCTTGCCCAATTTCTATTTATAATAGTTTGTTTTCGTCAAATTTGCCTTACAATTAACAAATTATGTATCCTGAAGGGCATTTTATTTCATTAAATTCTAAATTTGGAATTTGTGTTATATTTTCTGCTGACTGAAACAACATATGTTTACTTCATTAAATATCACTCTTTGTGGAAATGATTGATCATTCAAAATATTAGAACATGACTATATTTCTATATAATACAGATTTAGATATCATTTAAAGCACAACAAGTTACAGGCTTTTGATGGCCGTTAATTCCCCCATACTCTCTAACCACTTCATTAGTGGCCAAATCCCATAATCTGACATAATTATCGGAGGAAGCAGTCACAAGATAAGCCGAATCTGCTGAGAATGCACAATCCCAAACCCATTTCTTATGTCTATCTAGAACTGTTTCTAATTCAAAATTACTTGTGCTCCAAATCTTTGTAGTTTTATCAGCAGAACAAGTAGCTAAATGTCTACCATCTTGTGATAATAAAATTTTCGTACAATATTGATCATGAGCTTTTAATTTTTTGACTGATTTCATTTTTTCTTCAACATTAGCTCCATTATCTAAATCCGACATGGCCCACATATAAACATCCCCATCTTGTGATGAAGTCACTAACATCGATCCATTCAGAGAAACTGACAAAGAACTTAATGATACTGGATCATTTTCATTAGGCATCAATCTAAAAGTTTCTCTATTTTCTCCCAAATCCCACACCTTTACCACTCCATCTCTATCGCAAGACATTATTTCTCCTTCGTTTGGGTGGATCACGACACTATTAACTGCAGCTCCATTTTCATAACTCCTCTGACATTGGGATGCTCTAGTGTCCCAAATTTTGATGGCTCCATCTTCCGAGCCTGTCACTAACCAATTATCATCAGAAGCAAACATCAATGAAGAAATAATGGTATTTTCATCATAGGAAATAACAGGATTCATCTTTGATCGACTAATATCATATAATCTCACCGGTGCTCCTCCAGCCCCTAATAACCGTTTATCACTGGTTATTTCTAATGCGTTTACCTGAAAATCTGTTTGAATTGTTCGCAGACATGTCCCACTTAATGCATCCCAGAACTTGATGGTTGAGTCGTAACCAGCCGACGCTAGAATAACCGACATTATCGTAATAATTGTATATTGATTTTCTGTCTTTCAGCTCTCAATTTTGACCGCTACAGAAATTTTATGAGTTTAAAAATTGGAATGTTCGATTGGTTTGCAGCCTTTGCATAAAAACCCCATCAAACGCGTCGCGTTCATGTTGATCAAAACAATTTTTTTTTGATTTTTGAAAGTTTTGTCTTGTTTAATGGGCTCAAACAATGTCTATCGCTTCTTATAACCCAGAACATTGGACAGTGTCTGCCAACGACTCACTTAATGTGATCATCGTTAGTGATAAGCAAGCAGTAAAATTTAATCCAACTTTCACTTATCCAATTTTTGGGGATGCTGAGCAAATATTTGGTTTCTTTAACTTGGAAATCAACTTAGCGTTTAATGCTACTACAATGTTACCATTATTAGGGATCAAATATGCAGAAAAGCTTCCTGATGATACTAAGGTGGAAGAACCACAAAAAAAATTAAAAGAATTTTTGCCAGATGAATTATTCGTTAACGAGGAAACTAATTGGTCAGAGACTTGGGAAAAAGAATTAAAAGATTTCGAAATTCCTGGTGACGTTATTGGAGAATATGAAATAGATGGGATTACTTTTGAAATTTATAGAGGATCACTTTTAGATCCGGAATTTAAAAAACTACATAAAAGAATTCAAATTTTTGTTTTATTTATGATTGAAGCTGGATCATATATTGATGATAGTGATGAAAAATGGGATTATTTTGTTATTTATGAAAAAATATCATCTCAAATTTCTAACCCAAAATTAATTGGCTTCACTACTGTTTATAATTATTGGAAATACCCAGGAGCTGAAAATTTTGATAAAAGTACTGAATTATTGGTCAGAAAAAAAATTTCGCAGTTTGTTATTTTACCCCCATATCAAGGTAAATATCATGGAGCTAGTTTATATAAAGTTTTGGTTGACATTTGGCTAAAAGATTCAAAAGTTACAGAAATTGTTGTTGAAGATCCAAGTGAATCTTTTGATGATTTAAGAGACAGATGTGATTTAGAAAGATTATCTAAAGAAGGAATATTTAATTTAAACAACTTTCCTACTTTCCCAATTCTGGAAAAAAAGTTGTTGGAATTACAAGAGGAAAACAAGATGGAAAAGAGACAATTTCTAAGATGTTTGGAAATGGGATTATTACATGAGGCAGAAAAACGACCCGAAACTAGCAATAAATTGAAGAAAAATATCAGATTACAAATCAAGAAAAGAATTTTCCTTAAGAATAGAGAGGCTTTGCTAGAAATAAAAGATAAATCAGAAAGGTTAAATAAAATTCATCTTGCTTACCAGCTGACAGTTGATGATTATCAAAGAATCATGGAAAAAGTGAATTTTGGCAGTAAGAGACCTGTGGAAGCTGGTGAAAAAAGTGACCCAAAGAAGCAGAAGACATAGTTAAAAAAAGTGGACAATAAATATTTCGGTTTCATAATTTGTAGAATTTATATAGAATGTTACTTTAGTTTGGAATTTTGGAATGTGAACTGCCACAAACACGTGCCTATGTAGGCTCTAGAGCTCAAAAGAAAATTACCTAGGATACCCTACTCGCGCTGCGGATTGCCAGAGTAATGGCTGGTTGATCAATCTTCCTTCGCGTATTAGTTATAAAGTTGAGTATCTGTTTGAATTTCATTTTAATTCTCTTCCTGTCTTGCTATTATTCCACAAGTTTAAGTTTGTAAATGAGTTATGTATGTCTTCCACAAATTATATTCAGTTATAGATTATCATTATGAAATTTATCAGTCTAACTCCACAGTCATCTAATTTTCACCACACTGCAAAGTTAGTAATTTCTTGGGAAAATTTCAAATAACTAACATTTCATCAGCAACAAGGTTATCCTCCACAACAAGGTTATCCACCACAACACGGTGGTTATGCTCCTCAACAAGGCTATCCACCACAACAAGGCTATCCACCACAGCGAGGGTACCCTCAGCAAGGTTACGGTCAACCAGTTTATGTGCAACAAGCTCCACCTCAACAAAAAAGTGGAAATGGTTGTTTGAAATGTTTATTATGTTGTTGCGTTTTCGAATTATGTTGTGACATGATGAACTGAAATTGTGTTTTTCCTCTCTGCAAAATTATATGTCTAGCTAACAGCTAATGTTCTTGGTATTTGATTAAATTTTCTCTGTTCACTATTAGTTACTAGCAAGGAAGTTGTAATAACATATTAATGCTATTATCGTTGTTTAATTATAGACAATTTTTCACCATTAGTTTGTTTGTTTAATAAAATTATTTTCTTTATTTCTTCAGGTGTAATTTTCATGCTGGAAATTATCGGTTACAGCCCATTCAAACTTTAGCTGGAGAATGAAAAATCAAGAACAGTCAATATCAATGGTGATTTGAGATAGTAACATGTCTTAGTTAACATGACTTGAAGTGGGATCACTTCTTCTATCAAAACCCATTTTGCGATAGAATACTATGGAGGTCAAAACTTGTAAATATTCGTAATAATATTTCAAATGATTATGTATCAGTAATACAATCCATTTTCAAAATTGAATCAAAAGGAAAATATCATTTGAAAGACAATTGGTGAAAACAAGAAATTTGAAATTCCACAAATGAGATTACAGGACTTGATAATAGTTTGTAAATAAGAATTAAATAAGGTAATAATACGGAAAGGATTGAATGAAAATTAATTGTCTATAAGCTATGTGGTATTGCAAAAATTTAATAAATAATATAGAAAACGAGAACTTGAAACAGTACTATTATGTAATCGGTGAAGACTGATTAAAAGGACTAAGAAAAGAAATTGTTATTGGGAAGATACTTTATTATTAACAAAGTAGCAGTAATTCATTTGGATGATGTTTGCAACATCTGCACATTTGCATTTAACTTTCCCATCTAAAATAGTTTGAAAAGCACAATCACAATTTGGCGAACAAGAGTTTTTCATGGGCCATACCAGGAAAAGTTCAAACAAATAAATCAGTAGAATTGGAGAGAAAACGATGAAATGTCATAGCTCGTGGGCTGGTCAAGCAAGATTCTCGGGTATAACCCGCAAACGGAAACCCAGTTTCGCCGCCCTACCATTTCACTAAGTACCGCCGTCGGGAATGTCTTGTGAGGACTGTTCGTTCTGGAAAAGCAGTCTTGTGGAAGAAAGGAATCACTAGAAACAACGATAGAATATTGTCTATCTTCCTCATCCTTCCCCTCCCAAAGGTGTTCTTAACACAGTGCTTTGCTCTGCTCCGTTATCCACTCTCTGCCGAACAACTGTTCTCTACCGCCCACACTATTGCTCTAATTTCCAACAACACAACTCATTTTTAAAAATTGAAACTCGTCAAAAAAAACTCTATTTTGGTATCACCATAATCACGATCGACATCAACGACTCTGCTATATCTAATAATGAATATTTGAACTCGCAAAAGATTTCACAAAGTCATCCGCTCCATTGATTACATTTTTTAATTGTCAATTAACTCATTTATCATTAGTAACAAAAAGAAATTTATCTTCCTTTCCGAGGATTATTGCTAGTCTTAAAAATTTTTTTAGAGCGTGACAAAACTATAATGATGATTGATATGATGACGGTTTGTTCATCAACTGATAATCCCAATGATCTTTCTCAGGAGAATAAGCAGAATAGTTTTTTTGAATCAAAATTTCGTTCGAAATCCGAATCTCAATGTGATAGTTTCCTTCTTTGCACAAATGAAACTGATCTTCATAACTCAACATCAGAAGAAGAAAAAAGTATGGGGAACGTGAACGAAGAAGGAGAAGAAGACAACAAAGATTTTGAAGATTATGTCAAGTTAATCAAGCTTTGCTATGAGTACATCAGAACAGAAAACGTTGAAGCTCTTGCATTAATTGCAAGGCAGAAAGGATTACCTTCATTTTTGAGATACAGGATATGGCCACTATTACTTAAGAAACATGCTTTTGTTACAAGCCCTTATATAAATCCCAATTTTGATGATGCTGACGAAGATGAAGATGAAGAGGATGATATTGGTGAAGGTGATAAAGGCTATGATGAGAATGTTGATGTGTCTACAAGCAACGAAAAACCTAGAGATCAAAAGACGCTCCAGAAAAAGAAAGAATATGATATACCAAACAAGCAAATTAGAAATGATTTAAAACGATATTATAGAAAAAATCTTTATCATTCAAGTAGTAAGAATGTCAATTCCAATGTTAGTGCGACGGCTAATGACGACTCTGCAAATAGTAATAATCCTTTCCCACATTTATCAGTCATTGAGAGAAGAATTTTCAAAACTTTAGAGTATTGTATTTCCAAATTTTTAAGAAAATGGGGGAAAATTTTCAAATACGAATCAGGATTGGCTTGGATTGCTTTGGGTTTGGCTGAATGGTATCCTCCATTATTCAATAATAAGCATTACACTGGTCATAATGATGATAATAAATATGTGTTATTAGGTAAAGATATGTCATTGGAAAAATTTGAAAAAATTTATAAAGATAAACCAATTAGTAAATACATTAATAATGAATCTGTTACTTCCTCTGACGATAGTGCCTCTACAACAAATGCCTCATCAAGTTCGGATCATGAAAGAGTTTATTTTGATGATTATAATTTAACAACTACAAGTTGTGTTATTAGTCTAGAAAATGAGTATAATGTTCATTATGATAACTTTTTAGTCAATAATATAGATTTTAAAGAATTTAATAAAGCTATGAAAGATTTGGATGACTCAATTCCTTTGAAATATAAATTGTCATTTCCAGAAATCTTTGAGAGACTAGCATTGGTGATTTTACATTCACCTGAACCAACAGAAGAAGAATTGAATGAAATTGAAATCTCTTTTCAAAAAGTTGATCTGAAATCTAGATCTAGTTCTCCAATCATTCAATCACAGAGTAAAAAACATAAATCAAGTATTACGTTACCAGTAAAAGGAGGTTCAATTGATGAAAGACTTTCTCTATTCATGTCTTTGTTAAGGTCGCAATTAGGAGATTTATCTACTTTCTTCAAAGAAGAAGGGGTCTTAACTTCCAGCTATAATTTGGTTGACAGTGGTGATGAATGGTTATTATGGTGGATCAAGTGGGGAGGTGCGAAAGCATTTAGCAAAACTGATCGTGGTAGAATCTGGGATTTATTACTTGGCTGGAGACCAGTTCCTTTGAAAAATAGCGAAGGGTTAGAACCATTGATTAAGCAAGTTAAAAATGTTGACGATTGGTTAATTCAGAAATTAGGGTATGATATTTATTCTCAAGAAATCGTCAAATCTGGTGACTCTAAATTGATTGAAATTGTTAAAAAAGTATTACTTCAAGAGTCAAAAGATGCAATTAAAGTTGTTGAGAAAGATAAGAATCTTATTTTGAAATCTTTACAACCATCAGAAATTGTGGAGAAAAAATTTAGTTATTCAATCCTTGATCCTCATATTGAATTAGTTTTCATTTATATTGCATTCTTAAAACTTCAAGAAAACTTAATTTTTGAATTAGACCAAGCAGAAATTCGTCAAGTTTTAGGTAATGGGGTTTTAGTTCCAAAGTTATATAATAAATCGCGAAAGAAGAAAAATTCAAAAACTTTGAAAAGTCATCATAAATCTTATGTTACTTATGATAATTTAAACAATAAGAATAACAACTTTGAATCTAGTGTTGCTAGTTCAAAGTCTCACGAGCTGAATATTACCAGTCCCTCACCATTGCTACTAGGTTCCCCAATAAGCTCTCCACAACCAAATATTGGCTCCACCAAATTTGCATTAACACCATCCATTGTACCATTATCTTTAAACAGCTCAAAAGAAGAAACTCATAATATCAATTATATCAGTAATATCAATAATACCACTTCATCAAAAACCAGCTCTAGATCAAGTCCATTAATTTCACCCATTTCGTCAACAAATAAAGATGAAAAAAAAGAAAGTAATAATAACAACGCTCCTCTTTTGGTTGATAAAAGTAACTTCGATTTTGAAGATATTTTAGCTAGAAGTGCGGATTTTTGGAGAAAGTGGTTGATTGATGAAGTTGGTCATAATAAAAATAGTGATGTCGAATAATTAGTTCATATGAATCAAGAAGATGATTTGTTTTTCTGTGTTTTTCGAGAGATTATTATTTCTATTAAAATATTATATATAACTGTCAATTAATTATTTTATTCTAAAGATTTA